>LKNJ01002696.1:0-35996 GCA_002120245.1 Maccullochella peelii | reverse complement strand
GCATTACAGAGACTCTCGTATGAACCACAGAGTAAACGCTGCCTGTTGAGCGTACGGACCTGATGACAGGCAGCAGCGGACCGAAGGTTTCCTCCTGCGTGCAGAGCATCTCCGTGGTCTTCCATTTTCTAATAATTGCTCCCACAGTTGATTTCTTCACACCAAGCTGCTTACCTATTGCAGATTCAGTCTTCCCAGCCTGGTGCAGGTCTACAATTTTGTTTCTGGTGTCCTTTGACAGCTCTTTGGTCTTGGCCATAGTGGAGTTTGGAGTCTGACTGTTTGAGGTTGTGGACAGGTGTCTTTTATACTAATAACGAGTTCAAACAGGTGCCATTAATACAGGTAACGAGTGGAGGACAGAGGAGCCTCTTAAAGAAGAAGTTACAGGTCTGTGAGAGCCAGAAATCTTGCTTGTTTGTAGGTGACCAAATACTTATTTTACCGAGGAATTTACCAATTAATTCATTAAAAATCCTACAATGTGATTTCCTGGATTCTTTCCCCCCATTCTGTCTCTCATAGTTGAAGTGTACCTATGATGAAAATTACAGGCCTCCCTCATCTTTTTAAGTGGGAGAACTTGCACAATTGGTGGCTGACTAAATACTTTTTTGCCCCACTGTATACACACAGTATATTTGAACTACAGTATGCGCACTCTCTACAAATGCACACCTGTACACTGCAACATGAACACCATCAGTGAGGTCTTCTTTTAACTTCTTGACCTTCTTCTCTTTCCTCTGCTCTGATGTGAGCTTGCGGGCTGCATTGGCCTCCTCATGAGCCCTACAAAGAGGGGGACAGAATTAGAAAAACCTTAAAGAAAGCTTTTGTTCAGCATGGATTAACATATAACATATAATGTGTAGAGGTTCACTGTGTTACTAACTTCTGTCTCTTGGCCATCTGCGCTCTGACATGGGCCTCTACCTTCGTGGGGTCCTGAACCGCCTCCGTCCCAAGCACTCTCATCAGGTTGGAGATGCGTACTGAGAAAAGAAAAACAAACATAAGTTAAATTCAGTTTAATCTTTTTTTGTAGTAGTTTGTAATAATAGTAATTTGTGGGTACCTTTGGGCTCTGGTGGAGGCATCAGTCCCAGACGAACCTTCTCTTGAACTTCTTTTTGTCCTTCCCTACGTGTCTGTCTTCTCAGTTTCTTCTGTTCTTTCTTTGTCAGGTATACACCCAGCGTTACTGGCTTATCTGTGTCAACTGAGAAAAAAGAAAGAAAGAAAATATATATATTATAACCATTGCAGTAAATTATTATGGTAATAATGAAATAAATAACATTAAGACAGTTTGTGGTGTGTAATGGCTTGTAGACAGGGTAAATATGTATAAGTGCTTTCAAAAATTAGAGCATGCACATACAACATACTGCAAAATTGTTGTCTGCAGTGCAATCGTTGGACAATCAGGAACAGTAATGTTTATGATAAATTCTATATTTTCACATTTGTATATATTATGTAGTCTGATTTAATTGAACATGTTCATATAATTAAAATATTAAACTCACTAGAGGTTTGTGTATATTTCACTGCCAATTGGTATCTCTCTGGGTGTACTTCTACCTCATGAAGGTCTTTTTTGGTACGGAAACTTTAACAGTGTGCAGACTTTTTACCTTCTATACACTTACCTGGAGGGCTAATTTGGGCAGGATGTTCTACCAGGTTGGTGACACCAAATAGCTCCAACTCTTCAAATTTTGTGTCGGGTGTTCTTCAAAAGATAAGAGGGAAAAACAGTAAGTTGACTGTACAAACTGCATTATTATTTATGCCATAAAGCTTGTACAAGGTATTCTGCAGCTTCACCATGGCAGTGAGAATGAGACAAAGGACAGTTTAAACCTTTAACCTAACATACACGCTAAGTGTTTAGGTTCCTGAGTTAGCTGTAGTTTCTTACATGTCGATGTTGGAGGGCAGGATGAAAGAGTCCCACCACTCAATGTTGGGCACCTCCCATTCTCCAATCTCTTTCTTAGGGGCAATCAGTGCCAGCTTGGTGGATGCCTGGATTCCTGTCTTCTTTGCTGCCTGGGCAATCTCACACTGCAACCGTTCCAACTGGGCCTAATTGAAGCCAAGATCAATGCAGGAGGGTCAAAAGAGAAGTTGCTTTGAAACACGTTTTCATTGTATGTCTATTCCAAATAACAAGGAAGAGACAACTGCTGACATGCATCAGTTTAGGAGTTAAATCCAACCTTAGTTCTAATCCTCTGAGCAATCTTCTCAAAGCGCCCCTGGTCATGGAACTTGAAGCTCCTGCGAGGGCGCTGAGCTGGTGTAATAAACACACGTTGGTCGAAGTAGGACGTGGACTCCAAGTCCTCCCCAGGCTTCTCCTTCAGCTGCTGACGGAACTGCTCCCTCTTTACCGCTCGAATGTTCGCTACACAGACAGAAGAAAATTAATTGAGGAACCCCAAAACAAGAAATTAAGACTGTGTGTGTGTGTGTGTGTGTGTGTGTGTGTGTGTGTGTGTGTGTGTATACAGGTAGTGGGCCACTGTACACGTACCTTTCAGTGTGGGCATGCGGTGTGTGAGTTCAACCTCTTTTCCACTTGCATCCACAGTTCTTCCCTTGTCATCCAGAATAAGAGGTGTTGGCTTGTTCACCTCCTTGGCTTCTACTTTCCTACAAAAAGGACACACAGAGAAAGCAGTCTATTTTCACAATGCCACATCAACGAATAGACATCACCCCAAGTTTTTTTTCCCCTCTTCAGGTTTTAAAATCTTATATACTGTGACATTACTCACGGTGGGGCAATTCCCATAGCATGTAGATTAGCTAGTGCCACTAGGTTGTGAGGCCCAGTGTTCCCCAAGGCTCCGAGGATACCAGGTTTCATGGCTAACTGGGACTGGATGCGGGCCTGCAGCTCAGCAGCCTTGCGGGCCTTCTCGATAGCATCATTCATGAAGCTGGCAGCCTGGGAGGGGGCGATAGATGAGGCACCACCTGCAGCTGCGGGAGTGCCGAGAAGCCGTGAGACTGGAGGGGTTTCCATTTGTGACTGTGGGGTGGTAAGGGGCAACCGCTAAAGTCAGGGAGAAATAAGAGCGATGTCATATTGAGTGCATTGCCTGAAATTACTGATACTTATTTTTCAGTATGTTAAGTCTTGGGGGGGAAAAAGTAATTTTTTTACTGGTCCAGCAGGGGCTGAAGAGCCAAAGCTCAGCTGTTTCTTCCTCTCTTCTATTTGTTTTGTGGCTGCTTCCATCATCTGTTTAATCTAATAACACAGAGAAAAGGTTAGTTTGTGCAGAAAGTTTATTATAAAAACTCAAAACAACTTATTGGGTACAATCTTAACCGTCACTGAGAAAATAATGCCATACCTGCATTTTGGTGAGCATGCCAGGGCTCTCAGTTGGAGGTCCAGGTATGACCTCAGGCTCCTCCACCTCCTCGAAGCGAGGGACCCGTTTCCGCTTTGCTGCCGTCCCATCTCCTGGCTCCAGAGTTTCTCGCACTGCGCCTGTTTCAGCCTCATCACCAAACACATCCTGAGACCAACCAGCCGAAATAGAAACACCAAAATCTCAATATCCACATTGTGAGTCAACTAGGTTTTTAGAGTAATCAGACCAAGCATGCATTACGGGTATTGTCTGATTTCCTGACTTCCTCACTTTTGTAATAGTGCACGTAAAGGTGGTCACTGTAATCTATGATCAATAAATGGATTAGCTTTAGGTCTATTTATTGAGCTATGCAGTGACAATACAGGGTTTGTTAGGGTGTTTGCTTACCTTAAGGTCTCTCTTGCGGTTCTTTTCTCCTGCTCCTTTGTTGCCACGGGCACTGCGGCTTTCCTCCAAAGCTTCAAAAAGACGCTCCACAAAACCTCCAGCAGAGTCATCAAGGAAGGGACGCAGCTGGTCTGAGGTGGAAATGAGAGTCAAAAAAATTGCACAAATCCAGTACTCATTTCATCATTGCCACAATTAAATGATAATCTCTTGACTGGATCTACTACTAAGCAGACAGTAGGTCTCAAATGGTCAATACAGTTACCTATGGTCTTCCTTTTGTCCAGTCCCTTTCCAACACAGTGCAAAGCCGCAGTAACCACTGTGGGCTCTGAGAAACCCAGCACCTTCTTCACAGTGCGCTCCACCCATGGCCTCAACTCCTCCATCTCCCGTTTAGGAAGAGACATCCTCAAATCCTGCAGAACATCATAACATTAACAACACGTAAAATTTACAGCACGGAGCATCGTCATTCCTTTACGTTGATGAACCAGATTATCCCATACATGTCTCCATGAAATGTAGCCCCGTTGGGACTGATGTGACAGTCCAAAACAGGGCTAGCTTACATGAGCACAACTTACTGTTGTTTGTCAACTGATTGCTGTAATGTTAGACTGGCTGACAACTGTGCTATCCAGGAGCAACATACAAGCTAAAATCAATTACATCCGCCAAAACTCCCCGGCTGCCTGCTAGTTAACGTTAGCATACTGCTGTCTGCGAGCTACCAACATGAGCGGATAACTGCTTAATTAAACTTACAAACCTTTCGATTCTGCCTTTATCCTTTGTCAGGCCGCGTACGTTGTAAAAGTCAAACAGAAATGATGACGTTTAAGAAGCGTAAAACACTCAAACTGATAAGTTTTCTGCAAAACTTTATGTTAGATCGCGCCGTTCACACGACGTTTCTAATACATGGCCCGGAAGAGGAAATGAACGCTGCTTCTTCTTCGTGACCATTTCCGCATACTCGTTTCGGTTAAATGCTCGTTGTTTCCACCTAGCCGCACATGAAAGGAAGTGTCCCGTTTGTCTTTCAGGTTTCCTCAAGTTAACACTTGTTTCTCTGAAAAGTCAGGTTTTTATATACGCCAGTTGGCTTTTAAAGTTCGTCTTTGACCAAAATAACATTAATAAGGTATAAAAGGAGATGTTAAACAGTGGCATTGTTACGCATTATAACACAACTGGGTAAAACGGTTGGTATTTTTCTTTTAACTAAAGTTAAAAACAACCCTAAAACCAGCGCAGGGTTTTCATGTTTACAAGACTACAAATAGTAGTCTAAGTTAATAGTTAGTTGCCTAACTATAAACTTAGACTCAACTCAATCAGAAAACAAGTTTCATTTAGTGGAATGAAAGAGATTTAGTTGTTGACGTCAAGTAACCAGTGATGGAAGAAGTATTCAGATCTTTCACCTACTGAACATTACTTCCCTCTGAAATGTAGCTAATGTTAGTTAGTGGAGTAGAAGTATAAGCTATTATAAAAATGAAAGTACTCAAGTAAAGTAGCCTACAGAAGTGTACTTAATTACAGTACTTGAGTAAATGTACACCTGCAGCGGTGGAAGTGCATTTACATATGGTTCAAGGTCAAGTTAAAAAACATCAAGTACAATAATCTGTAAAAGATAGGATAAACTAAGTTCAAGATTATATGTATAATATACCTGATATTTTAAATAGTGTTTATGTATTTAAATTAAGAGGTAAAGTTGGTCTGAAGCAACATTGGCCCATAATAGGATCTCAGTGGACTGATATTTGAGTGCTGCAGCACGTGTAAGCAGCACTTGAGACTTAATGGATGTTCATGCATCATATGACCAATTTTTGCATTTCTAATGGTTTATTACTTGGTCTTCCACTCCTCCTGCAGCTTTGGTTCACTTAATTTTGTTGGTCATGCTAAATGACAAAAGTTAGATAAAGAGTAAATGTGGACCAATAATTATTATTTGTTCTAATTATCAATTATGTGTAATTAGCCTTCTCCTTCTTTCAAAACTTTCAGCAAACGTTGTTTGGTTTATATCACAAAGCTGATATATTGAATGCATTTGATTTGAATTCAGTGTAAAAGGTTAAATAGCCTATTACCCAGAAAATGAACGGACAAACTAATAAACTGTCCACAAAATTGGTTTGATTACTTTCCTTTTTCAATTGCCTCCCCTAGGTCAGGACTTGGTTTACATGATAAAAGTACAACCTATCCACAATCTTGTTTTATCACTACTCAGTCTAGAGTGAAACATTGCCTAACTATTGCCCAACTAACCACAGATTAGTCATGAAGCAAGTCCCCTGGTAAAAACATGGGATTATCAGATGATCTCCATTTTCTTCCACTGTAGGCCCGCCCCCTCATAGTTTCGCTATCTTTGCATGATGTGGGTCAACTGAGTTCAGTTGTGGTTGTGTGAGCATGAAAGCAGTAGTGAGCATGAGGCTGCACCCCCACTCACCCCCACCTTCATGCTTTCACTCACAGTGCTCATAGTGTGTATAACCATCCAGTGTCGGGATAAACTGTACATACCCAGCATATTATAGTTTGCCAGACATGTTCTTTCTGCAGAGTCTGAACAGTCATCAAGATGTCAGCCATTCTTTACAGCTACATTCAATTACACCTACTGAACAGCACAGCCCCATCATCAGTCCCCTCATATGCTGATTCATCGAGGATAATCCACCACAATTTACTGCCCGGCTTTCACTCACTTACCTACTCACTCGCTGTTTACATCTGTGTTTACATGCACACATCTTTAATGATATTTGGTAGCTTAAAGGAAATCTCTCATTACTGCCACACAAATTTGAGAAACTTTCAGTTTCAGAGTTTTTTCCACCACCACAAGCCTCTTTGTTGAACTTTGGATCCAGTTCACTCTGTGACCTTTCTGGTGCATGTGCAGAATCAAAACACCTTAAGAAATGAGACTAATTTGTATATATCGTAAAAGAGAATAGGGATCCAACTAGCAGTTTTGGTTATTGATTAATCTGTAAAAAAATTTCAGATCAAAAAAAAAAATTGTGAAACATTTCACAATTCACAATTCCCCACGCCCCAGGAAAATTAACCGACTATTTTGATAATCCATTAATTATTATATTTAAGTAATATTTATAAGCAAAAATGGAAAAAATTGTTTTAATTTCTCAAATGTGAATATTTACTGCTTTTCGGCATCTTCTATGCTAGTAAACTGAATATCTCTGGGTTTTGGACCGTTGGTAGACAAAACAAGACATTTTAAGATGTCACAATGGGCTCTGGGAACTTGCAATGGGCATTTCTTGCTATTTGCGGACATTCTATAGACCACACGATTAATCGATTAGTCAAGAAAATAATTGGTAGATCAATAAATAATGAATACAAAATACAGTGATATAAAATGGAGAAAGCTAGCAAATAAAAAATTTTAAAATTAAAACGCTGAAAATGTTTGGTATTTTTGCTGGATAAATGGTTCAGACAGTTATCAAAATTGCTGTCAGTTAATTTTCTGTTGATCAACAAATTGATTAATTAGTGATTTCAGCACTATATGAGACAGTAATTGTAAGTATTAATATATTAAGCTTGTCTGTCAGTCAGGTAATTCTCGCTCCAGTGTTGGCATTATTTTGGTAAAACAACCTTTACAAGAGTAATGCCTTAATCTGGTTGTGATCAAATGATTAGCGGGCCAGTAAACAACATATTCACTCACATTTACCCACCCAGCTACCTCCACCTCCACCACCTGTGATCAACCTGGCTTCCTCGTTGGCACCTCACATGTGCTGTCTGCGCCCCCTCTCTCTCCAGCCAACTCTATTATGTAATGACACCTCAGCACATAATGTGACAATACCACAGATATTTCTATACAAGTACACACAGAAAAACAAAACACACGCACGCACACACACACACACACACATGCTGTTACCCACACAGGCAAACAGTGACTTCTAATTGTCTGTGCAGCTAAAACAAGAGTAATACAGCATCATGGGGGCGTGTGGTGAGAGCTGTATGAATTCATCTATTATATTACTGGAATGCCAGGCATTTAGTGTGCAGTTAATCCTAGTCCAATATCGGCAAAGCACTAATTATTGAGTCTCCCACAAGTGTTTCCTTTCATTTGCTGAACAATTTCCCCTACCAAATCACAACGTGATGTCAGCTGAGTGTATTAATGTGCATTATTGCTATGCTATAAATATTACACAAGTGCATAATGTATTACTTACTATATGATATTCCCCATGTTCCTTCTCACAGCTTTTTTGATTCATCAAATGTGTGGTTATGATATATTTCATCATGCTGACCCAGTTTTATTTCATTGTATCTGACAGGGGTTGTAAATCATCTTGGAAGATACAATCTCAGGGGACTCGGCTGTCTTTACTTCACACATGGGCTGCTAGGACCTCAGCGCACGAGCATACTAAATCCCAAATCGTCCACTAAGATTTGAAGTTTTTAACTCTGCCTTCTTTACGCACCTTCCTTTTTTTCCCCATCCTCAGTATATTCCATGTGGTGTTTCCCTTTCACTCACTGTACTTTAATAATTGAGCAGTCGTGTGAAACGGTGTCATCATGAGCAGGCCCCCGAGAACACATTCAGGCCAAAGAAACTGATGAGGATGTTATTTGCCTGTAGCTCGCCCGTGCCCCAAATATCACACACAATGTCATGAGATACACGTGCGTCCTTGAGAATGTAGTCCTGGTATCTCTGTCTTTACCGTGTCCCCTGTTGGTGACATCACGGCGATGGGGACCACAGATGGTGGGAAGAGCGGCGTCTTCAAGCCCACACATCATGGCCCATCATTGCTGTGAGCTCCAGCAAGCCAGAAATGACTTTGAAGTAGCTCAGATTTCCATCGCAGGGCTGGCCACTGTGCAATTTTAATGAGCATCGAGGCTTTTTTGGGAATAGTCGGCACTAAAACACGCTGAGGACTTGGAGGTGAGTAATAGTAAGAGCAAGTGTGTGAGTGTGCTCCTATCATGTCTGCGTTTGTGTGAACACATGAGAGAGTGTGTGTGTGTGTGTGTGTGTGTGTAGTTGTAAAGTCACAGTGTGGCTTCAACTCATGTGAGTTTTACTGGAGTGCAGTGAGTAAATTATGGGGGAGGGGAGTTTAGGATAAGTAAATAAGCATCTCATTGTGTCATTCCCTTCGTTAGGCACATAGCACACGTAGCAGAACTGGACAGACACCCTTAAATCATTAACTTGTTAAAACCAATAAGGGGATGTGGAGCCACAGTTAAAACCCACACAATGAGGGATTAAGAGGGGCAGTAAGTTCATTATGTGCAATCCTATTGATGCACAGACACACGTGCTCAATTTATCCAACACATGCTTGTTGGATACTCAGAGAAGTGAAAACAACTGAGCACATTTATGATGAAATAATAATAATGACTATGTGGTGTAATATAGACTATTACAAATACAGCATGCTAAATTGGTATAATGTAGTGGGGGTATAAAACTTTTTTAAAAACAAAATTGTAGAAGGCAAAGTGAAAACACATAAAGACAAAACAAACAGGTGGAGCTACTGAAAAAAAATGTTTTTTTTATTGAAAACAAGTGGGAAAACAACAATTGTCCTTCATGCTCCTGAAAACTGAGTGAGGTCAAATCCTCTTCCCGTCCTTTTCCTCTTGCCCCTCATTTCCATCCTCCAGAGGAGGAATGGGGGAGTTGTGGCGGAGGGGGGAGGTGGAGGGCAAGGGCTTCTCTGCTAAAAACTGCATGGATACAAGGGGGGGCCGGGAGGGAGGCAGAGGGGAGGAGGGAGGGGAGGGCGGTCTCTGTTGTTGTAACGTAGCACAGTCAGTGTGTCAGAGACAGGCCCATCACAGAATCAGCCAGTCAGTGTGTCAGAGCGTGCAGTGGGGAGTGGCGCACGCGTGTGCGTCTGTGTTTATGACTCTGGGTATGTTTGTGTGTGTGTGTGCGTGTGTGCGCGGCATGGCTGATTTCATCCTGTCTGAGCAGGGAGAAATCAAACCACACCCTCTTAAAATTTGCCACTCTTGTGCCCATGTGCGCACTATCCATGGATGCTGGAGTCGAGAGAAAATGGTGAATGTTTGAGCATTTTTAATTCAGGAATTTGAGTCAAATTATTTAATTTAGTACTTGATCATTTGAATATATGATTTGATTATTTTCATTATTGAGTAATCTGTCAATTATTTTCTTGATTAAATGATTAATCGTTTAGTCTATAAAAAGTCTGATACAGTGAAAAATTTAGCCCAAATTGTTTGTTTTGTCCGACCATCAGTCTAAAACCCAAAGACATTCAGTTTACAATGATATAAAACAGAAAAAAAGCAGCAAATCCTCACATTAGTGAAGATGGAACCAGAGAATATTTGGAGTCACTCGATTATCTAAATAGTTGCAGATTCATTTTCTGACAATCGACTAATCGTTGCAGCTATAAAATGATTTTATCACTGCCTGCAGCTTTGCACCAATGACTTACAGTATATTGTGATGTAAAAATCACATTTATGTTACATAATATTAGAATTAACTGCATCCAGTGTGTGTTTGAGTTATCAGCAATTTGAGGTTTTGCGTCGATCATTTTGCATAGATATAAAATCCCCTCTTGTGTTTTGTATAGAAAATACATCACTGGCAAAAATGCTGTTTTATTAAGTTTTATGGGTTTTAACAGGAGCACAGGACGGTGTGTTGAGTGATCAGTGAGGGTAACGTTTACCCTTTGATTTTTTTTTTTTTTAGAGGGACTGAAATCAGCATGCTCGGCTGCAGAGATCAGACTTGAGCCCCCGTTTGACTGTTCTGTTAAAGTGCCAGGAACACACTACAGACACAGCCATGTCAGGCTCTTCTCTACTACCTATAGGAGGTATTTAGTCATTGTGATCTCACGAAATAAACAACCAACCCACATGAACACACACGAGCTACAGTAGTGTGTGCACTCTGTAGAAGCAGCTGGTTGGAGGATCAGTCAACCCCCCCACTACTGCAAGTCAGATTACTGAGGCTGTAGTCTCACACACTGTGACCCCTCCTTCTCGCTTGCCTCTCCTTCCCTTTATAACCCCCCCACCCCCATGCACACTTCAAAATGTACAGTCTGTAAATCTGCACCCCATTGAGTCACACATCTGTTTAGTAAGAGCGGCTTTCCAAAACACGACTCTCACTCACATCATCGCATATTATATCAAAAATAAAATATGTAAATGTTTGAATACAAATAAATGTACAAAAACTCACAAAACAAAACACAAAATAACAGGCAGACATTCAAAAATGTGTCGTTTATTAAAAGATTTTTTTCCTTTTCATCATTGTTGAAAAAGTAGCCAGAAGAGTAATATCATGTAAAGATGGGGCGAGAGAAAGAGTTTAGTTTAGAAAAAAAAAGATACTAACGGGATCAAGAGAGATGAAGGAGAGAGGGCAAGGGCAGGCGAATGCAGCAGAGTGGGGGAGGGGAGGGGAGGGGAGGGGAGGCGAGGCGAGGGGGGAACTACAGTCAGCTTTTACAATTTAAGAAGAAAAAGGCAGCTAAAATAACCATGACATATTATTTCTGACCAATCAGCAGTGGTCACTGCAGTAGAAAACATACATGAAAAAAGAACATAAACAATTAAAAATAAGTGCAATTGGTTTCTCTGTCATACCACAACCGTATAAAAACAGGAGCTGGGTGAAGGACTCCCCCAGCCTCTGATCAGCGTCTGGCACATCATACCGTCACGTTTGAAGACGGGATGAGGTAAGACGGTCGCTCTCTGGGTCTGTGACCAAGGGTGTGTGCACACTTTACTCCACAAACATAGGCAGTAACATGGAGGCTGCCAGTGGCTCTGTGTTCACTCGTGGTGCTTTTTGAAGGAGTCTGGGTACGTGGATATCCCTCCTCTGTGTTTATGTAAATGTATGAACCACTCATACCAATTTAAAAATCTTTTAGTCTAAATATTTACAATACTTTTGAAATATAGGTAAATCCAATCACATCGCTAAAACCCCTTGTACATTTAGAAGAATACTGTGAGTGGATTTCCAAATAAGACAGCCTCCTATCAAACACCTAAATTAGAATTGGAATTATAACAATAGCAGCAGTAGAGGGTGGTGCAAATAAAGATTTCCTCCCTTACATTTATATTTTCTCTGTTTTTTTCAAGTTTTCAAGAGCATCAGCAAGTGTAGTTCAGTCTGTTCCCCTGTTGGTCAGAACCAAAAGAAAAGCCCCAAAAGACAACTTCACTATAATATTACATGACAGATAGTAGCCACTGCTGTTGGCGTGTGTAAAAGTTGTAGATGTAGCAGTTTGGATTAACTGTAGATGTCAGAATACTAGAGCTGGACGCCGGTTTTGTAAGCAGTAGATAGATAGATGATGATACTGTTGGTTTTGATGCTGTGTGTAACTTTAGAAGCAAGATGAAGATGACTACATGTAGGCTTTCAAGATTGAACGTGTACTGGTTTTGTGAAATAAAAAGCAAACAATCAAAATGCAATATGAATGCAGTGAAAGCACCATATGCTTTTCTGAACACCTCCTATTTGGTAAAAGGCACAGTAGTCCAATCGTAAGATTTCACTTCCTTTGTTTTTTTTCCTCCTCATGATAGCAATAAAAACCACAAACAAAGTGTCAACAGCATCTTCCCAATTGCTTCACAAAAAAAATTGTAGGCCAAACTATGCAAGAGCACAGCAGGCAATATTCAGCTTCCCAATAAATAAATACAAACAATAAATAAATGCATTGTCCGAACACATGAATAAATTAACTGTGGGACTCGAGAGTCATATGTCTTTGAGTGGTCCTTGTTTTTTTCCCCTCCAGCTGGTCTCCGGACGTCTTTCTTGGATTTTCATGACACTGATTGCCTGTCCGTTTGCATTCAAGGACCCAGGCAGAAACATCTGATCCGCCGCATGACAAGAAAAGTTACGTGACCTCTGATCGCTGTGATGTCACTCCTTCTCGATGCCTTGCCGCAGATCTGCCAGCCAAGTGCCCAAACAGTTCTTGGATTACATTCGTGAGTTGATGACATCATGTTTTTCCATAGTCTCCAATGACTAACACACCACACATACAGTATAATGCTGCGTTCTGTACACTGTATGTCTCACATCACTAGCTAAAAGATTTTCAATGTCACTTTACCTCTTCAAGCCAGATGCCTCAATTCTATCTACAAGTTAATGTAAGGTGTCTCCTGCCATCAGACTAGAATCAAATTCAGCTCACCCTCTGTTACTCACTCTGAACTAGAGTTACCTCATCACAAAAAAATGTGGGAGCTTTCATTCTGACATCAACATTTCTAATTTCAGTTCAAGTGCCCTCTGAATATACTGATTGCCTTCATGCTGAGGAGAAAATATTATTTCCTCTTTAGCTTTAGGTGTTCTTTCCTATCCCCCTCAACCACAAATGCTTTTGTGCACATGTTCAGATTATTATGTAATTGTGATGACCAGCTCCGATAGATTTGATTCATTTAAACACATTACACCCTGTTGTTTGAAATAACCATTGTAATTGTGGTTTCCATGAGGGGTTGTGTATGATCCATCATTTATCACCTACAATTCTTTCCTCCCCTTCCTCTCTTTAATGCATCTATAATCACAGGCCTTGAGCCTCTTCCCCTCTTCCTCTCACAGCAGCTTTTAGCCCGGTGGTGTAACAAAGCAAGGCTGCCGGCTCTTTGCTTGATCATTGCATCAGGTCTCTAAGGGGGTGGGGCACACCCCGGGCAAGGGCTTAA
This sequence comes from Maccullochella peelii, assembly GCA_002120245.1. Lineage (NCBI taxonomy): Eukaryota > Metazoa > Chordata > Actinopteri > Centrarchiformes > Percichthyidae > Maccullochella > Maccullochella peelii. The sequence continues at coordinate 22,362 of LKNJ01002696.1, read as the reverse complement.
GTGTGACCTGAGGAGATTGACTTTGACCCTCACAGGTCTCGGTGGTCTCACTCTCACGTCCAGCAACAGGCTGGCTTTGGCACCGGATTGGCTTCTTCAAATTTTTGGGGTACTTGTAGGGTGTGGTAGAAGAGATGGCGCTGTCTTGCGTAGCTGGACTGCCCCTCCTGCTGGGTAGGAGGACGGCAGTGATAGGCTGGTTTTCATTGTTACCTCCCACTGTTGCACCCTCGTGTGAAGGGCAGGCCTTTCGTGGGGACAGGATGGGGGCGACGTGAACCCACGTCAGGCTCGGCTCAGAGCTTTGACCTGCTTTGTATTTTGGTAGCTTGCCTAGTTCCTTGCTGTCACTGTCCTTTCCCTTTGTGTACTGATTTAGCTGGCTGTTACCGGCCACTTCTGGTGAAATTTGGATTGCATCAGATGCCAATGGTGGAAGTGGACAGCCGTCCCTTTCATCACAATCTTGCTTCACCCTTTTTTCTTCTGCACTGATACGAGGGCACTTGAGAAGCACAGGGGAAGACGTGGGGGAGCCCGTACCTGTCCAGCTGAGTCTGCGCTTCTAGAAAGTGAGCAGGAGATTCATTAGCAAGTGAATATAGAATTCAATTTGTGGTGGTGTTCTGGTTCTGGTGCGCTTGCACACACACACACACACACACACACACACACACACACACAGGAATGTGCGTGTTCTCACCTTGACGGGAATATGTGACTGATCCCTGTGCTTGTGCAGTGGGGTGGAGCTGGAAGTGTCTTGGAGGGAGCGAGCGGGGGATGTGGCAACACTGGAGGCTGCAGAGACAGGCTGAGTGGGGATGTGAGGAAACCAAAGCTTCAGCATCATTTCCACCTGGAGCAGAGTGTTCAGGTACTTCTCCCTACAAAAAAAAAAAAATACAGAAATTAAAGAAATGATCAAAATTTAAACTAAGGAACAGATGGTAATGCAATTGTGATACTGCTTAGGAAAACATCTGGACGTTTATGGTCCTGCATACAGATCTAGATAACTTTTCTTCTGAAGTTTGGTGTTTGTCTGCACTGCTGGTGAATGCTGTAACTCTACCTACCCCAAGGACTGCTTAATAAAACATGGAACGGGAGATGAGACTTGAAATGGAAGACTACCTCACTGGTCCCTTCTTGTTATAACTCCAATTTAATAATCATTTGCACGCTAAAATTCAACTAATATATAGTGTCTAGTGATGCAGAGGCAAGATGAAACACTGAGGTTGGATGGTGGGACAATGAGGATGACATCTTACCCGCTGTTCGGTCTCTGTAAAACCCCCACGATCCTCTGGATTCGATCCATAGCAACGCTCTGCTGGAAACTACTCAAACCTGTCAATCAAAAACATAATCCCCCCCAGTCAGCATTTGCACTAACACTTTATAGTCACAAAAAATGCACGCGCATGTAAGCATGCACAGTCTCTCTTTCTCTCTGACACACATGTGCACACACACCACTTTCACTTTGTGATATCGGTAAACTTGTGAGCTGATGAGTCAGCCACAAGACTGTGGCGTTACACACGCTGCACTTTGGACTACATCAATAGGCTGCATCAATACAGGCTGCTGCACAAAGGAGCACTCTCTAATGCAATGGACTGAGCGCACTGAGTTCATATAAACCTGTGTTCAGCATCTACAACTTTAGCTGCCAGTCTCTCCACACATGCTTATCTGGAAGCAGTGACATAAGGATGCTCACCACGGTCGAATCGGCCCCTCTTCAGTCCATTCAGCAGCTCCAGCATGGGCCTGACAAAACCCTGTAGCTCAGCACACTGACAGAGGCAGAGAGAGAGAAGATAGATTACTACTGAGCCTGGGTTAGGCCTTGCTGTCTGATTCAGTCTGCTGGGCTTACCTCTGCACACACATTGCTCTGTCACCCCTCTTATCATCACTCTCCCTTTCTGAGCCCTCCACCCAGTCCCTTACCTTCTGAGCAAACAGCAGGTCGCCCTGTGATTTTGGGATCTGGCTTGTAGGATCCGTCTTGTCCAAGTTGATGTGAACTGCCTTGCCGCCGCTCTCCGACCTGTATGACTCCTCCTCTTCCTCTTTATCGGGGAAGCCGTCGCACGTCCACTGGGACCCGGGACTCTCCGACCCTCTGTCCCCATTGGCCGCAGCCCCGCCCACGCCACCGATGATGACAGAGGTAGAGCTGTCTGTCAGGAAGACATCCGTGTCGTCCTCTGCCTGCTCCGAGTCGCTGAACAAGAGGCTGTCGCTGGAGCTCAGGGAATCGAAGGAGGGCTGAGAGGAAGTGCTGCCCTGGGACTGCATTGCTGTTGGGGCAGCAGCAGAGGGTTAGGGTTATTATGACAATTCAGAAGAAACAAAAAAAGGGCTTGGCTGAACACTCAAAACCAGCATGTTTTAAAGTTGTTTCTACAGTAAGAGGCAGGGCAAATGGAGACAGACGAGAAGTGAAAGGCACTGAAACAAAATCACCCTAAAAGAAGTGCTTTCCATTTGGCAATACTCCATTTTTTCCAATCTCTCTCCCAAAAATAATAACCCCAATTACTCAAAATGGTGGGTATACCAGTGCCCTAGTTTAACATGGTGCAGAGTGGGACTGAGGGTTGGCAGTAGGCACACAATGGTAGAGCATGTCTGGCTCCCATTGAGGAGATTGGAGACTGGAGAGGAGAGTAAATGTGAGGGGGATGGGAGCTTGTAGAGTAGTGAAATCAGAATAGGCAGTCTCTCTCTCTCCCACTGCCTCCAGTGCTCTCTCTAGCCCCTCCTCTCTGTCTCGGGCTTGCTCTCCATCCCCCTTTGGATTCACACACACACACACACACACACACACCTCTCTCTCTCCTTCCTCTACGGCTGCGTTTCTATATGCCTCCACCTCTTCCTCGCTTACTCACATTTTATATTCTGTATCTCTGGCCATGTGCCTCTCTCTTTCTCTCTCATCGGTCTTCTTTCCTTTTATTTCTCTCTCTCTCTCTCTCTCTCTCTCTCTGTGTGTGTAATCTCTGAGTGCCTGCTGGTCTCTGATCCCACCAACGCAGAAGGGGAAATAAGAGGGGTCACAGAAATTCACTCTACACACACCAACACAGCTTTTATCAGTATGTGAAAAAGTCTAAACTCGCTCACAGACAAAGGAGAGTGATACAGATTTTGCAGTGTGCCCACACAGACGAAAAAGAGACTATTCAGTCCACAGAATTTCTCAATTCTAGGAGAAATGATCCATGCTAATGATCTAACAAAAATAGATGCAAAGCAAAGCCACATGAGAAAAAAATAGCTTCTGGCTACATTAACAAATTGTACCGGGAGAACATACAGGATATAGCGGGACAGGAAATTCCTTTAGGCTAGCCTGACAACTTCAGAAACGTTAGCCATTAAAAAAAAACGTTGGCGATACTCACCTCCAGCAATGTGAGATAAAAACCGCAGCTGCCAGAAACAATCGTTAACGGCTCTATCTCCTACTTTGATGCGATAGATCCGTCAATACACACTCCGTAGCTGGAGCAGCATCGGGGCGCCCAGCCTCAGCTCTCACACACACACACCGCCCAGCAGTCCATCGGTTTGTGTCTTTGCTAGCTCTTTCTCTCGCCAGTTTACGAGCGTCAACATGTGCGCGGATCCACGTGCCCACGTTTTGCGCGCATTCTATTGGCTGCAGTCCTGGTGATGGCGTACTCCATTGGCTGACTCTTCCAGCCAGTGATTGCTTTACTCGCCGTTGATTGGACGGCGTTCCGGACACTCAAGGTCCTGCCCACTCATGTGAAGCTCGTGTGTATGGTGTCGGCAAGGGCTGCTCTACTACAGCGAGCGAGTGTAAACACACGCACGCACTACGGCGCCGGCCCGAGACATGCACATTATGTTCTATGCATCTGATGTACACAGTATTTATGGCCCCGCCTCCTCGCAATCACCACCAAAACAACAGAACAGAAAATATAATTTAAAGACTGACATAATTTTTAATAACTGGGTCCAGCCAAACTTCACTGCACAGACCATGTCATTATACATTATAGTGGAATAGAGCACACATGTTAATTTTATAGTGCACAGAGTCAGCCAGGCAACATCAATAACCCCCTATTTGATTCAATGACACGATTCAACTTTCACAACCAACTAATGCTAGTATACACCTCCATGGCTCCTTCCTCCTTTCTTCAGCCTTTCTAATAAGACTCTTCAAGAGTAAAGTCATCAATAGGCCTATGTCTTACTTGAAGATCCTATAGGAGCAAATACCTATAAGATGTGACATTTACAGAAACTACCAGAAATATCATATTATTAATGGCTGGGAGTATGCAATATTACCAGGATTAGGTCAACCTATTATTCCATAATTCTTTAACCCTACCTGAGATATCTTGGCTAATATAACTGTGTTATTGTATTATTAATATTGTAAGATTTTATTCTATTTAGTGTCATTGTGGCTCTTTTGTTAAATTAAGATCACTAATACAGCAAAATCTAAGTTGTAGGGATATGATTTGACCATAATGCAGCACCTCAGTTTCCAGGTTCGTGATTTATGGCCATGTAGCAACCTGCCCCTCTCCTGGGTTACTACAAAGTTAACTTAATGACCCCCTGTTGAAACATGCAGTGCACTATACCAACACAATATATGTATAGATCACTCACACACACACACACACACACACACATTATCTGTACCCATATTCATCATATGTATTTGTATTTTCTCTCCTCATAAGGCTTATTATGCTGGCCTTTACTGGTATTTTTAGATGTGAAATGCCAGGTTAAGGCATGAGGAGTGGTGGATGCCTCTAAGCGTCTTGCATGTCCGGGATGAAGGGACCCGCTATACATACAACATACACATGAACCCACTGAACCCTCTCCTGAACACACACAGCAGGCTGTGTCCTTGTTTGATTGACAATAGCTGTCTTTGAGCCTTGTAACTATGTACCTGGTAACCTCCTCAACATCAGGTGAGCAAGTCATGCTCTCTTATTGTGAAAAAACAATAATAGTTAACCTTTAGTAATAGTAAACCAAGAGAAAGGTTCTTGTTTGTGTATGCTTAGCAGGGGCTAGGTAGATAGAAAAAGCTTTACAGCCCCACAGCATTCCTCTGCAACACATGAACTCAATGAACCTCCTCTGAGTTCATGGGTGTTGACGACCACCCCTATCATTTCTATCTCTCCATCTCCCTTCCCCCTTTCGTCCCATCCCCCACCTGGTTTCTGTGGTTTTTTTCACTCCATCCTCTTCTTATTGTGGTCCCTTGTATTGACATGCTTGAGAATTCAATAGGAGAGACCATGTTAAGCCAAAACCTACGGATGGTGCTTTTGTTGATGAAGTGGGTCAAAGTGCAAAGCGTCAAATTGGTCCCTAATATGGAAAATACAGCCTTCTTCAGTTGGGTTACTCAAGGTGGAAATGGAGTGATTGCACATCTGGAAGAAATTTTTTTTCAGTTTTTTTGCCTCTGAAGTTACAATACAGTGTAAATATTATGTAGATTCACTGCTGAGGCTTATGTCCTCATGTGAAATGTAGGTAATGTTCCTTTAATGAAGTACATTAAAGTCTTGCTCATTGTGAAAGCATACTGGCCTTCAGGTAGTGAAAGCATGCAGGAGTTCCTGTAAGGCCAAAAGCACAAGTAGGTGTGGTTTGAGCAAGACTCCACAACAGAAATCTGACCTGTACGAGGGGTGACAGAGGCCTAAAGAGAGACTAAACTGTAATCTGTCTCCACTGTCGTTGCAGAGGCAGAGCAATCATGTTTCACCTGGAAACCAGGACAGCTGTACTGTTAAATTATTGTTTTTCAAATTTAAAGCATTAATTATTTGGTTTGAAGCAGCCCACTGGGCTAGTGATCATTTAGTTCAGCAATATTATCAACCATATCTCTCAGTCACACACTGGTCCTTTTGAGATACTGATACTGATTCCGCATTGACATTGGTGGATCAGCACTTTCACAACCGTCGCTTATCAAATGTCGAGAATTAAACGGCGCTTTGCTTCGTACAGTACGGTAGCTGTAGCCCTATAGGACAATATAAGCCTGTCAACGTATAATTATAGCATTAAGCATTAACGTCTATTCAAAGCCAGAGAGACTCCTTCCTCTGCCGAGGCTGCAGCGTTTTTCCCCCGCTCACATTTGCGGAGCCGGGACATGTGTTGATCACTATAAACAGAGCGATATTCACATGTCGGAGAGCCTCTCCGCTGTGAGATTTGTGAATGGAATCGGCTGACACGCCCCCTGCGAAGACGCGACCAATAGCGTATACAAACATTCTGACCACGCCCCCTCAATGACCGCTGAGCGACCAATGGGAGACCGGAAAAGGTTGTCGCTGTTGCATAATGGCTCAAGCGCTTCACGTTTGAGCGAGCCGGTGCACAGTGTTAAAAGATGGAGCGGAGAAACAGACAGAAGAGACGGAGGATAAATAAAACAGTGGCTTTGGTGCCAGAGATTTGAGTTCAGAAATATTCGTCACCACTGAAACAAATTACTGTATATATACAGACCTGTTATTAGTAGCCAAATTAGAGACTAATAGCTTAAGTTGAGGTTGCCTTGTGATGTGTATACAAAAAATAGAAGAAAATAAATAGGTTTCTTTAAAGGGTGTATGCAGAAATTAATCCAAATACTATTAATACATAGTTTACTTTTTAACACACAATATTTTATAGGCTACATCTTTTGACCATTCAGATCACAAGTAGAAATTTCTTTCAATTTATGGACTTTCATAAGAAAAGAATAGACAATCTGTTAATCAGAGGCTAATCAATACACATACACAATGAAATAAGTCATATTCTATCTATCTATCTATCTATCTATCCTCAGCTATTTAAAGTCATGATAATGGATCTTCTAGAGTTGCCATACTCAACGCAGTAAGTGATGTAACTTTTGCAGTTTTATTTGAATGTTTTAAGTTTCTCCGTGACTCCAGCATGTGATGCAATCTATATCTGAAGACTCTTGGCTGGATTACCTTTGATTTTTTTAAATGGAAAATCCACCCTAAAACACAATCAATTTGGATTGATATTCCACTGATTAAGTTGAAAAAAAAAACCCTTACATTTATACATCATACATAAGTGCATCAAAACTTTAATTGGTGCTGTAATCGGGTGGTAGTTGTTGTTCCCCTGACAGTGAAATAGTGATGGACTCACGTTGATGTTAGGCCTACATCCAAATTATTTTTCTTATGTAGCTGCGAATCACCATTTCCGTTGTTCCGTTACTCACTGTCTATGGAGCATTTCCTGGATCGTAACAAATCTTTACAATGTTATAGGCAAGAATGACACAAGGTACATTCTGTTTTAGGGTGGATTTTCCGTTTAAGGACTCAGTCCACAATATGTCACGTGGAGAGGGCTCCCCCTAGTGTTCAAGTTGTCCAATAAAGTTGTGTGTACAGTATGTTCAGTTTTTGTAACCATCATATCATACCAACATAACAGTTTTGAACACAATTCATAGCCTTTGTTCGGGCTACAAAAAACATACATAAAACATTTTCCTACACAGAATGATGCAAGTTTATAGGATCTTAATGGAGACATTCCTACTAAAAGACAACACACTGCATCTCAATTCAAGAAATTTAATTGTTGACCAAGCAGAGAATTGAAGATGAAAATAACAGTGGGCCTTTTTCACAGCAGACATTTTGACTTGTCATAGTGGTGAAAGCACAGGTGTTACTAATAACATCAATGATGACTATGTTCTATTCAGCATAATATATATAGAATCATATCATATAATATATCATACATAATATGAATCATATACAAAACAAATATTATATGTATAATCTTGCATAAAAGTTTTTACTTGACCTGAAAATAAAGATACCCTATATTTAAATGTGGAGACTACATATTACATAATTATAAAGTCATTAATTTAAAATGGCTTTCTATTCCAGGACGGGACCCCACAAGGGGTCGCGAGATGTTTACTGGGGTAGGAAATTCCAAAATATAATAAAAATGTTTTCTACGTAAAATTGTCTTTTGTTTTTTCAGACTTACATTTTTGGTCCTTCCTCGTGAAATACTGCATAGTTTTACCTCTTCAAGCCTCTCTCTGTCCTCTCACCCTTTTTTTTTTCCGGCAACTAACACTGAATTAATTCTCACTCACTGGTCCCTCTTTTGCTCCACCTCTGCCCACTCTTTCTCTCTTTTCTTTTCACACTTTCTCTCCATCTGTCTCTTGCTGAGACCTGTTCTGGGTCTCCTGTATGGCAGAGTGGAGCCAGTAACATCCACACTCTGGCTGTTGAACAGAGCTGTGGCAGTTGGGATCGCTGGACCCAGTCAGTCTCCCCCCCTTCCCTCTCTCGCTCTCTCTCTCTCTCTCTCTCTCTCTCTCTCACACTTGCTCCTCATCTCTCCGTCCACTTTTATTCATTTCGGTGTATAGGTAAGGAGGGCTAACATGGACTCTTTGGGTCTTTTTATCCTTCTAATACTTCTGTGTTTCCAGTGGACAGCTGCCCCTGCTGCTGGTAAGGTCTTAATCAACATAATAGTTAGCATCATGTGAGATTTGAGCTGTAGTAGAGGAGCAGTAGTAAAATCCAGACATAACACTTGGATTTGAGTAGTATTTGAGGACTACTGTAGTACCACTGTAGTTAGGCATTAACACGTTGTTGTTTAGAATTGTACTGGGATTATATTAGAAGCAGCAGTGGGTTGTAGATTAGAAGTGATGAAAACATAAGATATTATAGATTTAAGTGAAATATAAAATATTTAATCTCACAGATTTGCTGCTTTATACATGGTCAGAGTTAGTTAAAAATCAAATTTAGAGCCACTGTGAACGTAAAAAGAAAGAACAGGCAAAAATAGGCTAAGTGAGTTTTTGTCTTGTATTCTTTTTCAGAGGAAATTACCTGGACCTACACTGGTAAGTTCAAGTTCAAGTTTATTTGTAGGGCAAAAATTGCATGCAAAAGCAAGCAAAGTGTCTCAGATATAATGTTTAATCTGTGGCTAGACGGTTAAGAGCCTGAAGTCAGTTCTGTAATAAATAGGTGGAGTGTAGGCATTTGATGTGGTTTAATTGTTTTGTCGTGGTCAAGCAGTTTAATGTTACAGGGTGACTTGCGATAATCTAGTCTATCAAGTTTTCCTGAAAAAATCATACTACTTGTATGCAGTCTTTTCACCCTCACTTCACTGCACATGTTAAACTTTTAGCTCCAAAACATTAGAACTCGATCATAAAAGCATGTGTAAGTTGGGTAGGATTTGTTCTTTTCCTCCCTCATATCTCCCAACCCATCTTCCTCTGTTTTCCTCTACTTCCCTCTCTGTCTGTATTAGTTACAGTTCAACAAGCTGGCATGAGCACAGCAGTCACACAGAGATGATGAAGGGGTGGTGGGAGATAGAGAGGAAGAAAGCAAGAAAAAGGACGATGGAGAGGCAGGCGGAGGGAGGCAGGTGCACAAGGATGAGGGTGTTGGACAGAGAGAGGGAGATGGGACGGGATGAAGCAAAAGCATACTAAATCATGCCCTTATTGTTGCAGCGCACAATAACCTATGTGTTTATTGTATTGTGGACGCACACTGGCTGACTATGCAGTGGACAATGACATTGTGGGAATGAATGGGGCACACAGACCACCACTCTCTGCATGTATACAGGAGAGCAACACCAATGTACAGTACATACAGAAAACACAGCAAACTGTAGCGGCTGTGCCTGGAGCAAACTGGTATCTATACATAGGCTATTTAGGAATTATTATAATACATATGGAGGCAAGTGTGTTGTGTGGAAACATGTGGTGTAATCACAGACTAGTAGCCAATACGTTGAGTGATGCATGTCTTGCATTCAGATGCATTTAATTTGGGTTGTTTTGTCAAGAAGTTTCAAAATAAAAGTCACTGGGATTCATCCACAGTCCATACAGTGCCTGAATGAGTGAGGGTGTGTGTGAGACATGTTGTTGTGTGACACAGCATTGCATGATGTGGCCATTGCTGTGCAAGTGCAAAGTCAGTTTAGCAGAATTACACGCATTCAGAGATGCTTCTTTGTAGCAGTTATGTAAAGTAATCGAGGGAAAGTCAGTAATTTCCTCATCATGCTCAGAGTGAGCATATGTGTGTGTGTCTTTGTTCCTGGCTCTATTCAGGACAGGGATAGCATGCTAGGGAGAGGTAGAGCAGGCGCAGAGGGTCAGAATTTTCGGCCTCCGGTTGCTATGGAGACCTCCGTGACGACCAATGGAAGGGCCGCGGGACTCACTTTTGAAGTTGGGTCGTGGTGCGGGGCTTTGCTGTGGAGAGTAGCGAGGGGCAGGGGGCAGAGAACAGATTACAAGTGCAAGGTGGGGGGTTGCAGGCAGTGGGAGAGGGAATGTGGTATGTGTTTACATCATTAATGTTAAGTCCCTTACATTGTGTGTGTGCAAGAGGGAGAGAGACGGAGAGATTGAGGGAAGACAGATTTGAATGAAAGGGTTAAGACCATGATCCATGGCTTACAAATGTGGTGCAGTACTTACAGTACATACATTGTGGGGTTTATTCTGTCTAACCTTTCTTACATAAACATACACTATTTACAACTTTAACATTTGCAAAACCTGCAACTGCAAATATATGATTGGATTTTTTTTTTTGCACACTACTGACAAATGTTTTTGTGTGTAAAAAGTGTCAGTGGTGTGCCTGCTTTCTAAAGCATTCCTCTCCTTGCAATTGAAATTCAGATTCTTACTCACATGTCGCTCTCTTTTTCTTTCAGACTCCTTTTTCTTACTTTCTTTTATTATGCAATTGGGGAGACCAGGTTCTTTTTTACTCAGTGAACCAGAGCCTCAGTGACTCTCCTCTCCCTCAATTACTTTCTAAATATTTCTCTGTCCATCTTTTAATTCAATTCTTCTTAATATTCCACACGTCAATTGTTGTATGGTAATGAACGAAGCATTCAAGCGCTTCTAAGAATTTGAAATACAGAACATATTTTACAATACAAGTATAATGTAAGTATACAATATACCGTTTAAAGTACATGAGCTGATATTAGACATTAGCCGTATATAGCAGAGGACCTGTTATATGCAGTATAGATGCTTATAGTAATGCAACTTTAACCATTCAATCTGTATATTGATTAATGTAAAAATGTACAGAATACTGTTGTTGCATATCTTATGTTGTGTATTATCTTTCTAAAAGTATAATTTAAAATTTTGACATTATTATCATTTAATTATATATTTTATTAGTAATCAGGTTTTAATTATGCTAAAACCTGAATTGCTGAAAGACAAATTCAGCAATCAGCTGATTTTAAATACGCTTGAGAATCATATAAAACTGCGATGGGAGGTTAATCCTCTATGTTATGACCACGAAAACATTTCTAAAAAATTAAGCTATTTTATGTTTTTGCCTGACATGAAAACAGCCTATTTTAACGAGTCAATATTCAGTTGTAAATCTTAAAAATCTGGCTGTGGGATACAATAATTCCATCTGTTTGCAATGTCTGCGAGAATTTACTAAATTTATATGTTGAAAAAATAAATCATTCCACTGGCATGTTGTGGTTCATACTGGATAGTGGAATCTCTATTTATATCTATGGAATAATTCAACTTCAATGCAGGTTCAGGGATAGGGATTTAAATGTGTCCTGTACCATTAATAGAGCAATGTTCATCCTTTATAACCCTAATGGCTCAAACATAAAAAATATGCAGTCACAGATATGTTGTATGTATAAAACACTTTCATTGCCTATTATAACCATTGTGAAACGCTTAAACTTTATACCCTGCTTATACGTTCAATATGTTTTTTTAAATGTATTACACGTTTTATTAATTTCACCACCATGAGGCTGTGAACCTAAAGAGAACATTGAGGAATAATTGTCTTGTACAATTAGAGACTGATCAATGGAGGCTCTTCACTGGATGACTGGGAGCCAGTGAGCTGTGTGATTCGGTGATATCATTGTTTCTGTCTTTTCTCCCGTCAAAGGCTTGGTGGGTCAGTCTGAGTGGTCGCAGTATTTCCCTGACTGCGGTGGTACATCTCAGTCCCCCGTTGACGTTGTAACCACCCAGACTAAATATGACACCAGTTTGATCCCACTGACCCCGCTGGGCTACAGTCAGTACGGCAACAAGCCCTTCACTCTGTACAATAGCGGACACACAGGTAACTATGGCAGTCAGATATTCCTGTTCCTAATGTGACCTAATCTCTCCCAGGTATCCGAGCAGCCTTACGGTTGATCAGCTTATACTGCACCATCCTCAATTGTAACCTGGCAGCAAATGTTTTACTCCCTATTAATAAATTCCAGAGATGAGATTTTTTATATTCATTTTTAAGAAAAATTGCACCCTCATCATATCCCTCCCTAATATTTCTTCTTCAGTTATCTTTCTCCTGCCTGTTGAACTGAGAGTCAACTCTTGTTTTGCTCTTCTCTCCATTAGCAGTGATTGAGCTGCCAGACTGGATGGGACTGGAGGGGCTGCCCTGGCTCTTTACAGCTGTCCAAATGCACCTCCACTGGGGCAGCGGCGGGCCGAGTCACGGGGGCAGCGAACACACCATCAACGGACTGAGTGCAGATGCAGAGGTGCGTTTAAACACAGCTAGACGAATCACAGCCAAGCTGAGTCGTGGCTGCAGTAAAGGGGCGGTCAGGGTCAAGTAGTGTGATAATAAGAGTTTTATAAGAAGGTCAAGATTTTATACAAAAGGATCAAGTGAGAGTAAACCTGTGATTATGACAATTCTGACATTATTTAAATGGAAGAAAAAATAGATTTACCACAATGTACAGGTGAAAGAATTAGGATGAACTGTTGCTGAAACAAGGAATAATATTTTGTGGAAACAATGTGTAATACGCTGTGCAGATGACTAAATTTTAATTGACATACAGTATATTATGCTCACTAATCAAGGGACAAGTACAGTAAGAGAGACTAAGGGGTGTATACTGTTAGGATGCCAATTATGTGTTTACACAATTCTAACTTTTGGAGATAAGTGAGATTTAATTGAGCCTTTATAATAATACAAAGAATTAACAGCAGATTAAAAATGGATTACACTGCAGGTTTTAACAGTGTGAAGTTGTGTGAAAGACTGATGGTAGATGGATCTCTTAACTTTTTGTTATATGTGATACATACATACTCACTAGCGCACCAAATGTGTATTCATCCTCAGCTGAAAATAGTCCCCAACAAACAACAACTAATGTACTCCTGTTTAAGTAACGTTTGCTAAAAGCCACACTGACCAATGTTTTAGGAAATTACTTTCAGTTAAAAATGTAACTAAATAGGTGTGACCCCAAGAGCTACAACAATTAGCCACAGTCAATTAATGGCAACTATTTTGATATTTGATTAATGGTTTCAGTAATTTTTCCAGCAAAAATGCCAAACACTTGCCGGTTCCAGCTTCGCAAATGTGATGATTTGCTGTTTTTCTTGGTCATATATGACTGTAAATGTAATATCTTAACTGATAAAACAAGAAAACTGAATACATCACTGTGGCCTCTGAGAATTGTGTGTGCCATTTTTTCACTATTTTTTAACATTTCATGTTAACATTTCATGTAAAAAAATGATGAATCAACTGATCGCGAGAATAATCGGCAGATTATTTGATAATAAAAATATTAGTTAATTATGGACCTAGTAACGCCTCTTTTTCAAAATGTGTGTTCAGTTCATGTATTGTTGGTTTTTGCCTTTATACCTTGGGGTTATGGTGGAAGTTTGAGTGCCTTTCTTTCTTTCTTGCTGTACTTCTCTTCTGTGACTATGTCCTTCTTTTTTCCTCATATTTTCTTTCTCTTGCTCGCTCGCTCGCACACACAAATCTGTTATAGCTGAGTGAGCTTGGATCCCTGCTCTGGTTTAGTGTGGGATAGGGATGGAAACACTGAACACACTGAACTCACATCCTCTAGAGTAGCTGAGAGAGGGGTGCAGAGACCGAAAAGCAACAGACGAGAAAGTTTTGGGATAGATTGCCAAAGAGACCCAAAAGAGAGGAAGACATAAAGCTTGTAAGCAACTGAATAACCTTTGAAGGGAGGGGAAAAAATGGAGAAAGAGTGGAGTAAGAATGGAGGAAGGAGTGAAGGTAAGCCGTCTCAGCACCTCAGTTCCTGTCCATCTGTCAGTATGCCAACACACCAGAGGGAATTTAAGCAGATTAAAAAGACAAAAATCATGCAGAGTTGATGAAATTCACAAACAAAATGAAGTAGAGGACAAATATTAGTCCAAAAAAATGGAACCTGTCATGCGTGAGTGGCCTTATTACATAATGAGACAATTAAGCTCTTTCTCATTCACATCAGTCTCCTCGTCGCACTTTATTTTTCTTCGGTCATAGAAAACTGAGTTTGCACACAGCTTTCCCTCTCCCAGTCTCTCCCTCTCCATCTCTTTCTTTTTTTTTTTCCCACCCCTCAGCTGTCACGAGGAGAAACCAGGACGTCTTTCTTGCTCTAACAGTGTTCCTCCTCTCTCCAGCTGCATGTGGTGCACTACAACTCGGAGCTCTACCCCAACATGTCCACAGCAATGAAACAGAGTGACGGCTTGGCTGTTTTAGGAATTCTCATTGTGGTAATAATAAAGCAACACTAGTAAACAGTAGGAATACACAACATTATGAAGGAATAATAATAATAAGTTATTGTTTTACACTATAGCTGTGGAGGATTTTGAGCAATGTAATAAACATTTAAGTTTTGGTTTCCCAGACAGGTGAGGAGACCAACCCGGCATTTAACAACATCCTCAACTACCTGAGCCGCATCAGACATGCTAGTAAGTCTACTTGAAATTTATAAAAATACACTTCCTTTATATTTTATTTATAATCGAGTGATTTATGAAAGCTTGTTTTCTTCTAAATTAAACAATGTTTTAAAAGGCTATTGGCCGGATTAAATATATTTCTCTCACTACTTAGTAATTTGCAGTTTCCATTTCTATTTTTAGATTGATTGAATTAAATGTATATGGATCCTCCACGCTCCCCAGTCACAGTTCATTGAATAGATATGATGACTATGTGACAGAAAGGAAGGGAGCTATGTGACTATTAAAATATTATAACATATAAATAACATAAAAAGAAATTGGGCATTTAAGATACTGATGGCACAATGATAGAGAGATGAAAACAGCACCATTATCAGTTGTTTTTCTTTTGTCTGATACTACAACTAACTTTTTCTTTTTTTAATTGATGATATTTGGCTCCAGCAGTAGTATCTATGAGACCTCACATACTTTTTTTGCCCTCCTCCTTATACCCACTGGCAGATCAGAAGGTGTTCATCCCGGCCTTTGACATCCAGTCCCTGCTCCCTAATGATCTGGGACGCTACTATCGCTACAATGGCTCCCTAACAACGCCGCCCTGCTACCAGAGTGTGATCTGGACGCTGTTCCACGAGAGGGTTCAAATCTCAAAGGCACAGGTAAAGCTGAGACACTGAGACTCTTTTAAAGTAGATCCTACATGCCTCAACTCAATGTTCACCTTTCATGCAGACATTGATTTTAATCCTTCTATAAGGCAAACTGATCCAACATGTATTGAAATGTTGTCCAATGCCTAAATAAAAGATGAATACACTTTGTATTGGCCTTACACAGACTGGTGAGGTGCATATTTTCACTCACAGAAGATTAACAAATTTTATTATAATAATATTATCACATTACCATAGAGCATATAATTTCCCAATTTCTAAACTGAATAATCCTACATTGTCATCAGTCATTACCTAACTGCAGCAGAGCTTGAGATATTGAACATTCATATGCATTAGTGTGGATTAAGTGAGAATTTTCTTCTTCATTGTTTTAGTGGTAGATTTCATCTTACAAAAATTTCTACATGAATTACTTTTTTAGAATTGTATGAAATAAGTATAAAGTAACATTATAGAAGAAACCCACTGTGCTTTTGAGGTACCTCTTCAGACCTCTTGTACGTCTATTTATGATCAGTATGAAATAATTGATAACCATGGTGAAAATCTATCTAATAACCACCTCAATACACTGTTAGTGTCACAATCCCCAGTTTAATTAGGGAAGGAGTATCCACCTCTTAAATCAGCTTAAAATGTAGGCAACTTATATTTAAACCGCACTTATTTGTGCCAGAAAAGTGCAATGCAGATTGTACATCAGTGAATTTATACCTGTTAACATGACTCAGCATTTGCTCACTGAATCAATTTACTCAGTGACTTTCACTATATTTGAGCTACTGTGTAAACTTTGACTTGACTA
Organism: Maccullochella peelii; assembly: GCA_002120245.1. Lineage (NCBI taxonomy): Eukaryota > Metazoa > Chordata > Actinopteri > Centrarchiformes > Percichthyidae > Maccullochella > Maccullochella peelii. The sequence goes on along the minus strand of LKNJ01002696.1, from coordinate 5,948 downwards.
TTCAGTTTAATGTCAGTCTGTTGAGTTTTCACTGCTACGTCAGTCAACTAACTTACTTTCTGTTTTAAGTTTAGTGCCTCAGGAATGTAACTGTTTTTTTGTCCAACCCTCTCCCCTTCACCTCTCCACTGCAGCTGCTGAAGATGGAGACGATGCTTTACTCCACTAAAGCTGAAGATCTGGACAGGATGCTGCTGCAGAACAACTGCCGCACAACACAGCCGCTCAACCACAGGGTCATCTTCACCTCCTTCACTGCAGGTCAGACAGACAGAGCATGTAGGAAGAGATCATTCATCATTATATAAAACCCACTCTCCCATGTTGATTGATGATATGAAAGATAAGCACATGCTCTGTTAGGAATCAGATATTCACCTATAAATTACTTATTTATAATCTTTTTTTTTTTTTTCAAATATTACTTGATTAGTGAAATATATGCAGTGGTTGAGGAAGTATTCAGATCCTTTACTCAAGTAAAAGTACTAAAACTGTAAAAATACTCTGTTACAAGTAAAAGTCTTGCATTGAAATTCTTACTTAAGTAAAAGTATAATAAATAATATAAATGTACTTCAAGCTTTAAAAGTAAAAGTATCGATTGATTAATCGATTGATTGTTTGGTTTGTAAAAATTCTGAAAATAGTGAGAAATGCTGTCACAATTACCCAGAGCCCAAAGCGACATATTCACAATGCTTGTTTTGTCCAACCAATGGCCCCAAATTAAAAATTATGAAAAATAAATTAACATTATTAACAATAATAAATGTTATTATCGTATAATTATATATTTCAAAGCAAATCAGCTAATCGTTTCAGCTCTACTTGTATAAACTGTAGTGCAGTGTAATTTATAACAAAACATCATATTTTATCTTTATATGTTTATATGCAAAAATCTTAATCTGTAAAGTAACTAAAGCTGTCAGATAATTGTAGTGAAATAAAAAGTACAATATATCCCTCTGAAATAGTCAAGTTAAGTACAAGTACCTCAAATTTGTAGTACTTAAGTAAATGTACTTAATGACATTCCTCCACTGAAGATATGATTAGTATATTATCCTTTCAGATTGCACAAATGTTACAAAAGGTCACAGACAAACAGCTGTGAACGCCAGTGTTCAACAGCACTTCTACATTGTCGGATTGCAAAGCCAGCATGCTGCTCATAATGTAAACCACAATAACAAGCCAGCGGGTGGCCGTGTAGACCAAAGCTAGCAATTAGCACAATCCATGCAGAGAGTGAAAAGAGGAATGTGGAGAGAAATGTGGGAATATTAAGGATTACCGGTGACTTTGTCTGAGGGAAAGAGCCTTGGAGAGAGAGAGAGAGAGAGAGAGAGAGAGAGAGAGAGAGAAATAAAGGGTGAGTGGCGGAAAAGCAAAGGGCAGTGTTTGTTTGCGAGCTGATTAGAGAAAGGGATTTGCAAAAAACGAAACACTGACTCCATTGTTATCACTGGAGTTTCAGAAAAAGGAAGAGGAAAAAAGAGAGAGAAGTGAACGAGGGAGACAGAGTGGTAGACAAAGACAAAGAATTTGTGTAAAGTGCTCATTGTAGTGAGTGACTGAACTGGAAGGCCTATGATATCAGCGCTGCTGTCAAAGGCAGCAACACTGACTAGACATAACATTCCCAAACAGCTGAACAGCAGATTCTGCTGAGATAAACCAACGAATCATGAGCTATGAGACAGAAAGATGAAATCTACTGTGATTTTTCTAATGATTCATTAAATCTTTTATTTGTTGTAGAATCGGGGAAGGAGCTCTCTTCTGGTAAGAATACATGTGATTTTTCTACACGTTTTTGCAAAAAACAAAGTAACTGTCTGGCCGATGCTACTAACGATCACATCAATACTTTAAATAATTGAACTGCTCTGGTTTATTGCTTCATCTGTCATGCCTCTTTGTGTTTTTTTTCTCTGCAGGTGAAGTCACAGCGATAGTAATAGGAGTGATGTGCGGCTGTGTAGGCCTGGCAGTAATCATCCGCTTCATCGTGAAGACGATACGGTGAGGAGGCGCTCTTTGCTGTGTTGCTCAGTCATGTCAGTGGCCTGTCTGCCGCGGCAGACACTGGCCACCAGTCTGCTGCTGTTCTGGTTTAACTGGGCAATCTGCAGAAGCGGAAGTGGAAACATCCAGTCTTATCTCATTCTCCATCTCCTATCTCTTGGCAGATTTTTTACTCTCCTCCACCGTGAAACAGTCGTGGTAAACAGGTGGTTTACCTGATCTCGTTACTGACAAGGATCACTGACAGTGTCACTTTTGTGATTTCTTCTTCTTGTGCTTGACTGATATCCTTAAGCGCAGATCTTGGATCAATACCATGATAAACAAAGGATTACTGAAGAAAACTGGGAATATTATATATATATATATTGAAATACCATTTTATTTACAAGACGCTAAAGTTGAAGAAGAGCCCTGTGTAGTCACAGTCATGTCTGTACACTGCTGGGACAATTGGGATTTATGTTGAAAACCTGATCGAAATTAGAGTCTGACCAATACGATATATTGGCATGGCCGATGTCACTGGCTAATTTTGGCCTAATTTAAGATCAGCGCTAAGGATAATCTGATTCTCTGACCTCTGCTGCAATAACATGGTTTTTCCCCAATATATACTATAATATATACATATAATAATACTCTCATAATTACCGCTGAATAATGAAAGTATGTTGTGGGTTTCCCCTTGTGTCCCACCAGTCAGTGAACCACTGGCTTTCATCAGCAATTACTTTAAAACATCCAATCCTTCTATCTAATGACAGCGGTGGAGGGAGGAGGGAATGGGTTTTTTAACTTTTGCCCACAGCCTCTATGAAAATGTTGAATCCAAGATTTTTCTCTGTGTTTTTTGGTCATGTGATTCTGTCTTTTGATCTGCGACAGCTCTACTTCTAGCTGGGACGTCCTACCCAGTAACCGGCCTGCTCCCATGCCAAGGTCACCGTTCACAATCATAACCTTTGACCTCGAAACCTTAACTTTTTAGATTCCTGACCACATCTCTTTGCTTTAACCACCCATTCATAGTGACTTCTCCTCTTGGGCTAGACTTTAACACCTTTAACAACTCTTGAAACTGGAAAATAGTGTATATTTACATTATAAACTTTCAGGGAAGAAATTCCCATAGTATTGCCTGTGTTTTCCAAATTCTTTAACATCAGTCTATACTAAACAGAATAATCCTTTAATCCTGATGTTTTAGGTGTTTTGTCAGCTGGCTATTGATGCAGTGCACCTACAGTGTAACCCGCAATGTTCAGTGGATGCAGAGGTGGCACGTTTTGGCTCAGTCGCAGCTGAAACATGAGCAATGTCAGCAAAACAACTCAAAACTGTATTGGAAAAGTGGCTGCTGAAGAACAGATGCTCTACTTTTGAAATGCCTCCAGTGGACACTCCACTAGTCATTTTATAGTATAGTAGAGCAAGAGCAACCTTCCATATATTCTGTATAACAAATAAGGACCTCTGCTGGACAACATAACAAACTACACTGACAGCATACTTGCAGCATATGGGATGACTCAGTAGGAATGACTCTTCCCTTTGATGTTTCAGGGTGACGGAGCCAGAGAAACCAAAAGAGAAAAAACAGGACATGGCACTGAACACGACCTCTGAAGGAGAAAAGAAAGAAGAACCCTCACCGTCGCCACAGATGGAGCCCTAGCTGACGGCACGGTCCACTGTTATCACTGATCCATGTCTCCTCAGGAGACACAAAGCAAAACATGTTTTCACTCATCAGTTACAAAAGGCAACAGGAAAAAAACATTTTATATAGTAAACTGGACAAATCACCTTCTGCCCCGATCATTTAACTGTTTTCAGTATTTTCTTCTCTCACCCAAATTCAGCGATGTTGGCAGTCATTTTTTTCAGTTTGCACATGAAGCACTTGGTTTAAATATGTCAGTTTGCTGGCTCTGAGTCGTATGTTTGCTCTCGCAATGCTTGGGATGCGTGAGTGGTTCATGTAAATACTTTGTATGATATATTTTGTTGTTCTTTTGTTTTTGTTTCACATGCTTGGCTGTTATTTCATCTCGTTCATCCTGCCTTGAAACACAAGCACAAGTATACAAGGATGCTGTCCAAACATTACAGCTCTGAACTCAATTTAGCGCATTATATTGTAAATGGATTACTTATATTTATGTACATGTGTTCATTCTATTGGAAGAAATGATTTGTGGTGCCATATATCATTTTTTTCTCATAGATTTCTTGCTGTATATAACTTGTCAACATGGGCACTTCAACCTCATTAAAATACTTGAATGGTAACCTCACCTGCTGTGATTTCTTCATTGTGTGTGTGACAATATCTGGATCACGTTACATGCAACAATCACCGCCTCCCTCATCCCCAAAATGTTTGGGTGCATCTTCTACACCTGCAAAAAGATATTAAGTAAGTAGCTTGAATATTGCAACTTTGAGAAGCTTTTTGTCAAGTAGCCTAGACGTACTGACAGTGCAGTTTGTTTTCACGTGTGTGTCTTCTTCTGACCACATCTCCCAACAGTTACTTCTAAGTGGGGAAATACTGGACTGCAATGTTTAGTCTGATGCAAAGAAAAACAACAATCTTACAAAAAACCTTTCATAGCAATTTAACTCCCCACATAGAACCCCAAAGAATTAAACAAGGAGGAGGAGACAATAAACCATTAAACTTCAGAGATTCACCCATGTTTCCTGTGTTCTTGTTATGATAGTTTGCGGCAAATATCTGTCCAGAAGATCCGGTTAAGATCTGAATTATCTCAAGCAATGTGGTAAACAATCTAGTAAACAGTTTTAAAGGTTCAATACAGTTATTGCCTCTAATCTTGTTTCTGTTTGCAGCAGAGTGGACTTTAGTCACACTTACATCCAAGTGAAGATGAATTTGATTAGGCTGTTTCATAAGACTTCCAACTCGATTGTGACTTTAACAACAATGACTTGGTGAAAGGCAGGTGTGCATAATCAGTCTGACAGTAATCAGGAGCGTCTGGGAAGCAGCGCCACGCCACACAGACAGAGAGACAGACAAGGGAGCACAGGTGACACAAGGGAAAGCTAGAGACATGGCAGTAGCCGTGACAGTGGCACTCACTTTATTTGTTGAAAGCAGTCTTCATCTTATTTAACGTGTAACTTCACATTTTGAAATTCAGTCAAATTTGCTGAAGAGCAGATTATGTAGATTATGAACTCAAAACTCCCTGACAGTTGAATGTGAAGACAGAAAGAATATGTACATAGGCTTACACAATATATCGGTCAGACTCTAACAGATGAATAGATATCTGTGTATATGGTCTCCTCTGTGTTGCAGTATGAGGCTCCTCTCTGCCTTTCCTTTCATGCCACCTGGCGGAGGCCAACTATTTTCCCTGTGAGCCAGCTGAGTTCATCCACGGCCACATGCATTTCCTGAAGTGCCACCTGGCCTCTGATACCTTGGCCAGCCTAAACCATGTCGCCTGGGAGGCTTACCTCAAACAGTCTCTCCAGTCCTTCAGACACAAAGTGAAGGACAAATATTAAAGTAGAGGTAGTTTCTACTTTGATGCTGTTAAGGTATTTTATCCCCCACAAAGGAAGTATCATTTATTTTTCCGCCAAACAAGGGCAGGCGTCTGTTATTGGAAATCCATCTCTACATTTTTAGGAAGCTATTTACTCAGAGAAATGGAGGCTTTGCAGTTGTTTTCTTCCTTTTTTGTTGTCAATGAGCAGCGGTGACAGTGACTATCAGAGGCTCTTCTCAGTCTCAGGCAGGGCCCCGGAGAGGCCTACTGAGATTGTTGTGTGTTGGTACTCAATATCTGCGTGGGGGTTGGGGACTATTCCAAGCAAGTTCTTCTTTCCCTTCATCTAATTGCATGCATCCCTTAAAAAAATAAAGCAATGAA
>LKNJ01002695.1:58427-71914 GCA_002120245.1 Maccullochella peelii | reverse complement strand
TTGTGTTTACAACATGTTTTCTGGACAAAGGAGGTTGCTGCTGTCTCTGTGTCTCTGTTCCAAACACAGTATGAGCTGTATAAGGGTCCATGTCCGCACATGCCGCTGGCCAAGCCTACTGGGTGGCAATGGAGGGACGCTCAGATGCAATTGACTGACTACAGTCCCTGGAAGGGGAACCGCAAACATTGTACAGTAAAAGGGTGATGTATACAAGACAACATTGACATTCACCACACATAGATGCTTAGGCCAAGGTCCGACAGATTATGTCTCCCATGCCTATGTTTGTTATGTTGCGATTATAAATATGTGACTGTTTCTGCACTTCGGGGTCAGACTCATCATACACAGCCCTATGTATAATCTCTGTCCTTTCAGCTGAAATAGACTGACTTATTCTATTTGCTCCCTATTTGTGTGCTCTTTATTCTTTTGCTTAATAAAATCTACAAAAGACAACTGTTTGTTGAATCATCATTTTATTTGTTCACTTCTCCACAAGGGTAATCATAATTTCCACTACACTCACCTGCCCCTGATTCCCTCATCAGCCAGTTCTCTACTTATATCGGTTCCCTATGAAAAAGCAGGATTTTCATAGGACTGCAGATTGACCAGAACCTTTGTCACTAATTGGTTGCCTTTTGCAGTTTGACAGGTGATTCGTTGTACATGTCTCCTACAAAAAATGTTTTACCTCATATCCCACCAAAACTTTCTGCATTGCATTCATTCATTAAAATACATAGAACAAGCTTTAAGACTATCTGTATGAGAACACTTCCATGTTGTTACTTGTTGCTGTCAACACGCTGTCAACAGTTTTCATAGGACTAGTTCTAAAGTAGAAAGTAGTTCCAATGAAAGCTGTCAACGGTGTGGTTCGTGGATTAACCAGACTAATCAGGATATTATTTCTGAAAAGACACATTTGGGTTGCATTTTTTGAAATTACATTTTTCATGGTTTTTTTTTATTTGGGTGAATTGCCCCTTTAAGATTGAAATGCAGTATATATGAAGGCACACTCACATTATGAGTTACAGAGAAGCACCATCCATAGCAGACATTGCATTACATTGAAATCCCAAAAGATTAAGTGAAATACTGTTACACACTTCATTTGGCTTCTAGACAAAAGTAAATTGTCAGCAAAAGGGCAGAAAGGGCCACTGATGCATTTGCCCCTGTGTAATTTACCACAGCAACACTGCTGTAGTTCTTGTTCTATACATTCTGGTCTAATTCACACTTTCTCCCTCCCTCTCTAACACATACACGCACACACACACACAGAGGAGGGCCTATAAGCGTCCTCCTCAATTAGGTGTGTTTAGCTTTAACAGTGCGCCAGTGTCAGCTAAGCCACAGCTCCCTCGAGACCAAGCCGCCAATCTCACTGAATCAGCACATGCATACATACAGTACCCTGACTGCCCCACAAAAGACACACATACGCATAATCTTTCACACAACTTGCTGACAACTGTAATAGGTCTACCTGGTAGTTGGCTACTTCAACACAGACAGCGCCCCCTCTGGAGGCCTCTATGCATACACACACAATGCTGATACACAATTCAGGTCATCAGCCTCAACTGTCTGAGTTGTGCTTGCTGAATTAGTGTGACAGTGTGTGTATGTACAGGTGGTATACACTACACTCATTCATACAAAGACACCTGGTTGTCTAACTGTCTAACTAGGCTGCACGGTGTCCTCAGACGTCCCACGGAAACCATAACACTTTGACCTGGCACCTCAATCGCCACCACACGCCACCAACAACACACTGCAGCTCACTTCAACTGCAGCTACATTTACTCAATACCAGAGTCAAGTTCAGGCAACTCTGTTATTCAGTTTATTCAAGTTTACAATAGCTGGATTCAAGGAGAGTGCCATCACCGAACATTCATGCTAAACTGTTAGCATGGGAGCACTGCAGAAATTACCTGCTGAGGTCCCATGGAAGATCTTAGTGACATCGTTTAAATCGTAAGTTGACAGACATCTCAAGTCTCCAGGAACTTTGGGAAGTCTCTCAAAAGTGAACACTGAAACTATAAGGAAAATCTCCTCCACTCAATTAGTAATGGAATCTCCCATTAGCACCCTATGTTACTGACACATTGGGTGTGGTAATCCTTAAGTAGGTGTGTTATGAATATTCTGCTGACAGTTCAAGTTTTACTAGCACATTATCACCTGGCAAACAAATCTCTCACCCTTTATTTGGAGAAGCTGGCCCGGTAGCATTCATTATAAAATTCAAACTGTCCCATTATAACATCACACTGACACAAAACCAAATACCGAGGATAATATACATACCGTATAAAAACAATATAGTAACAAATAAAGATACTATAGATAAGTGGGAGAAACTTCCGGTTCTGAAAGTCTATATATTATTAATAAATAAAAAGTTTCTCAACATAGGAGCAAAAATGTCTCCTGGATAATTTAAAATATACTATCTACTACTGGCTATCAGTAAAAAAAAAAAAAAAAAATCCATTTAGGTGTTGGTATGGCGAATGGTTGTAAAAGTGGTTACAGGTCACCAGCTGGACAGAAGAGACCAGTCTAGTGGTTATGGTTAGCTCAGACGTGGCAGTTTTTTAGATAGCAGTTAGCTAAAAAGTTGGAAAGATGACATCAGAAGAGAGTGTGGGTGGATGTCATGGATAAGGGAGAAAACAAAAGTTGCAATGACATATTTTGGGCACTGCCATGCTGGTAAAAATTTTATGGAAGCTGTAGCTTTTTTCAGGCTAACAAGCTAATTGTTCTTTATCTTGAAGGGATATAATTTGATGATACTAATTTATTTATTTTACATTAACACGTTTCATTATTTCAGAATGGATAAGAAGAAGTGGAAAGAAGATAAAGGAAACTCTTTATGAGGGTTTGAATTGAGTTACACAAGCTAATGGAACGGCAGCTAGCCCAGAGGTGACTAGTGAGGTGAGTGTCAGGACTGGCTCTCTATTGCGAAGATGCCAGCCAGAGGCACAATTCAGAAGGACAATGTTATTGCAGTTGAAAACAAAACACAGTCATATTTGCTATAGTCATCTCACATTGATTGAGAATTGAAAATTGTATTGATTTAAATTTTGTATGTAATATGTAATATCAGGTTTCGTTAGTTTCAGTTTACCATTAGCATTGCATGCAATAGAATTTTAAGCTCTGTAATTGGATATTTCTTATTAAAATTCTCATCTGGTGTCATTGTTGACTTCTATTCTCACATTGTCATATGCACAGGCTTGTACCTTTGATTTTTTATCTTTTTTTCTAGTTTGAACAGGACTTTTAGGGCATTTTCACACCTGCCTTGTTCAGTTGAATCAAACCCTGGAGCGTTAACCCCCTTGGTGCAGTTTGTTTGGGCAGGTTGCTCCTTGTTAAATTGCATAGGAATGTTTCTCTCAGAAATATGCACTAGTCCAGAACATGGGACCTTCTTCCTGTACCGTCCCAGACACATCTGACCAATAAGCGGAGTGAATGTTCTCACGTGGTTTGTAGTGATGCATTTTAGTTCACTTGGATTTTTCTCTATATGAAAAGAAACTGAACAAAGGGGAAAACGCTCCAAGTTTGCAAAGTCATCAACTGATTTGGACCAGAGCAAACGAACTATAGGTGTGAAAACGCACTTACTTTTGGAACCCTGGATGCCCAAAATAACTAATTCCACCTTGCAACTCTATAGGACCTAAATTAATTAGAACATTTTGAGATTTAGATGAGTTTACCAATAGGTCAATCATACAAAAAATACAGATAAAATATACAGACAAGAAAAACTCAATTAACCTATATGCCACCCTTATGTGATTAACCTTTTTAGTCTTAAAAGCCAATCAGTTTTGTTTAAAGGGTCCCTGAATAAACTGTACTGAGAGGCTCGGTTAAATATTGGGTATTATTCTTTTTTACACAGTTGATATTGTTACATGATTCATATTGATGTCAAGTTGTAAATGTTCCTATATGCCCGACTTGCAACGTTGCATAAGGGTTCCCCATTTTTCCAAAGAAAATAGTGACTGTTGGTTATAATCCAATATCATTCTGTAACATTTTGACCACAGGGCTGCAGTGTGCCTGGACTCTGTTGGGAAACACTCTGCTCTGGAGAATGTTCACTGAATCGAGTGTGTGTTCATAGTCCTGCTGTGTGTGTTTATGTGTGAAAGAGACCATGGGGTTTTAACCTCTGTACAATAGTTTGTATAACTACTGGAGGGCAGTCAGATCTGTCTGTATGTGTGTGTTTACACATGTGTTGCACTGCAACTATGTCTGCATGTGCATGTATCTGTGCGTGTGTATGTGCACGTGCCAGATCCTAAGAATACGTGTATTGTTTATCACATTCCTGGTGTGTGTAGGGAAACAGGTAGGGAAACCTAAACATAACAGGGCTGTACGCTCACTGCTCTCCACAGCCTGTCCACAGGCTGTCCCAGACAGAAAAATGGGAGGGTTGAGGTCCCAATTACACTTGGTGAGAGAAGAGAACGGTGCGTTTGTTTCCTGCTATGTGTGTTCAGTGTGTGTACAGTGGAGTTGTGGAGTGTGATGGCTGTGTGGCATATGTTTGTGGGCTTGGCACACTGTGGGCAAGAGCAGCGTCACTGTGACAGGCTCTTTAAGGAGTATTATCGATTCTATCTAAACGGGTGTCAGTGTTCAGCACAACATAAACACAAGAAACACTGGCACTGTGTGTGCGTGAATGTGTGTGTAATTCATGATCCTCTCCATCTTCCCCCATGGGAGAGAAGTGTGGAATATGGGTTAAATATATCACAAATCCATGCAGTAGTACAGTTTATATAAATATAAGGCTGTGTGCAAAATAGATGTCCCTTTTCGTTTATATCCATGTCCTGTAAGATGCTTTCTATGCTATTGTGTGATCAGCCTCATCCTTTTTAAAACTCTTAGCTAGGAGGTTTAGGTGACATTTATGAGAACACCTTCTGGTAAAACAAAATACTTATAAACATATCCCCTGATATCAGATTGGAGGATAAAATTTTTCTCTGTTGAACCCCAATGTTGTTGCATCTTGCGGCATTCTGAATGGACAAAGTCCTGCTGCATGCTTATGTAGGACATTTGGGGAAGCTGTTGTTGTTAGTGAACCAGAAATCTTAATTTGCTTGTCTACAAATAAATATTTTTCAGACAAAATAATACATTTTGCATGAAATTACAGGTAAAATGACAGGTTTGAATAGGCTTATACCATTTGATCAGCACTATTAAATCAAGCTTTCCACTCACTGTGCATGGGTCTTGAAGACCATAGTATTCTAATGTGGTATTCTATGTTCTTAGTATACCCTGTTGATTCAGTTAGTTGTTGGTATTTGTCAAAGAAACTGTCATTGTTATCTTTATCCCTGCAGATTATTACTCTTTATCTACTCGCACCCCTCATGATCTCATGAGGAGAAAGAGGGTCTCAGTCTGCTTTCAAGCGGACTCTGGTTTGGTTGTGGTGGGGCAAGCAAATGGACCAACCACAGGATTTTGTGATTGTAATTATGTGATTTTAGCATAATTTTAAAAGCTACACTACTAATAAATCCATCGGCAGATTGTGAACTTTTGTCTATTTTGGAAGAAATCTAAAGTTATCTGTACAAGTGATTTAAATTTCGGCAAATCATTTTTCCTTATCAGTCAGTCAAAATCAGTTAAAACTGCGTTGTGTTGTGCTTGTATCCTACTCTGTGAACTTTGGTAGTTCATTAAGTACATTAAAAAGTGTGACTTACAAAACAATTAATTTATGAATTGATAAAATAATCATCAGCGTAATGAAAATTATCTTAGTTATAGGCCTAAACTTGTCTTGAGCTGTTGTACAAATCTACAAATGATGTGCAGAAAATAGGTAACATGGTGTGAATAGAGAAAGAATGTCCTGACAGTATAATTGGGCTGCAATAAAAGGTTTGTGATAGTGTGACAAACAATAAATATATTGTTTATTGTTTGAAAGTCTAGTTACAGAAGACAAAATGACAAATGATGTTAATATTATATTGAACGATTAATGTAAAGTAAACGTTAAGAGCTCCTGGGGTTATTGGGAGAGTAAGGTTATGCTTATGGGAGGTGAAAATGAGTAAAATATGAATTCCTGGTATACATGTTCATATTCACCACACATTCAGCTTGGTTAGACGTGTGTACGATTGAGGGGTGTGTGTGTCCACGCTTGGCAAAAGTAAACATGGTGGTGTGTTCGGCTGATGGCTGGCGTTTAGAGGCTCTACTAAGTGGCACCTGGTCACTGCCAAAACAAACAAAACTGTGTGTGTGTGTGTGTGTGTGTGTGTGTGTGTGATGCATGTGTGTCTGCGTGCACACATGTGTTGCTTCTAAGTGCCACTGTGTGTCAGCCAAAACAAACAGGCTTAATGAGAAGCAGCTCCTGGGACAGAGAGCGAGAACGTGTGTGAGAGAGAGAGACAGACAGAGAGAGAGAGAGAGAGAGATATGGAGGAGACCCGGCCAGGCCAAACACACTGACCCCGCTGTCTCCCTCATATGGACTTAAAGGATACACTGTTCTCCTCTGCCCTCTCCTATAGCATGACCATCACCTTCATCAGCCTCACCCCTCTCACTCCTCCACACTCCTTCCTGTCACAGACAGAAGGGGGTGATAGGGGAAGGAGGGGGTTGTACGAGGTGAGTGATGGCAATTAGAAGTACATTTGTAACTGTGTGTGGAAAACACAGGGCAGTTATGCATTGATCTGGCGTTGGTTGCTTCGTAACGTTAGTTAAAGTAATTTGCAAACAGCAAGCTAGTACTAGAGTCAATGGTCCAAATAGGAACATTACAGAGAGTAACATTAATCTAAATATGACTGTAAATCACGTTCAGTCCTGTGTATGTTACGTCCAGTCACTGTTTTTGCCGATGCCCAGGATGCTTGCTCACGTCTACGGAGTGCGAGCGCAAGCACCAGGATGCTGACTGCAGTTCACTTAATAATAGAACCTTTAAGGGTTGATAAATACTATTGTTAAAAACATGTTGGTTCTGATAGGGTTGATGATCACTATGCATACTGTCACGATCCATGGACTTGGTTTGGTTTTGTTTATATCTGTGTTTAGTTTCAAGTCTTATTTTGAAGTCGTGTCTCTTGTTTTCCTGCCCTAGTGTCTCCCCTGGTCTGGATTGTCTGTTGATTTACTTCACCTGTGTTCAGTTACTCACCTGTGTTTGGTTTCCTCATTAGTCTTTCCCCTATATATGCCTGTGTTTTCCCTCTGTTCCCTGTCTTTGCATTATTCTAGATTGCGTTTGTTCTGTATGGTCTGAATTGAGAATTGCTTTGTGTTCAGCTCAGCTCTCTGTGAGAATTTAAGTTAAATAAACCATTGGACCAACTCCTGCCTGTTTGTATTGTCCTTATAGGCTACGCAGAGACCTTGTGTTGGAATTTCCTGAGGGGTGTACTACAAAGCAAGTTCGACATAGCCAGGCTTTCTTTGCATTAGCTGGCTTGACAAAGCCTAAAACCCAAATCAGAAGTAACGGATATCATGATGGTGGTTGTCAACTTTCTTCGTTAACTCAGGTTTTCTTCGTCAGGCTCTGTGCGTGTTCCCATAAAAGGGGGCGTTTGGCTTGTCACTTGACTCTTCTTCTGCACAAAATGGACCGATCGCCGCCTACTTCAGTGAAGAGGAACAGGTTGTTCTAATGGAGAGATATAAAAAAAAAATACTACGGCCAAAAGCAACCTTGTTGGTGCACATAAGACGAGAGGAATGCTGGCAGATATTTGCTAATCATGTGAACTTATAAGTTAATATATTTATTTTACCGTTCAGTGCACTCTCAATGCCTCCTGTTTATTTGACCCTAACCCTAACATGACAATTGCACATTGTAGAGCTCTTAAACTTGATACAACACATTTAAACATTATACTAAAGAATTGCGTTTAGGTCTGACACAGTCCCGAAGGACACATGGAAATCACTTTATTTTTTGGCCAAATCAAAGTGAAATAAATTTTATTGATTGAATATTATCTATGATAAATACCAATAGACTAATTAATTTTCTAAGCGGTATTTGCTGCATTACCTGCAGTGTAAAACTTTTGGTCTGACTCAGAGACAAGCGTTTGAAATATTCATGTTTCGCACAAGTCCTTCCACAAATCTTTACAATAGAAGTCAAGAGTGCAAAGTAACTTTAATATGTAACTTTATTATGTAGAAAATGTGTTTTATCATTTGTCATTTTAGTTGTGTCTGGACTACCGGTGCAAATTAGCTGTCAAGTTAACCCCAGCATATATATGTCAATGTTGATTAATGTGCACTGTCCCATATAAATAAATGAACAAATAAACAAAATAGTTATGACCCATAGAGTTACAATGGCTACATTTATGGAAATACGCCAGGATGAAATATAGCAGAATTGTCCTTTAAGGCCCATTATAACAAAGGATGGGATTTTATCAATAAGCGTATGGATATGATACAGATGATCAGGATCAATACTTTTCAGTACTCTTATAAATACTTTACATATACATATAAATACATTCATAACTAGAGCTAGAGGCAGCAATGTGCTCAATGTGTCCTTTATTTATGTTTATTCTGTCAAGTGCACATCTTGCACAACAAGATGCCATGATGACACCTTCTCAATATCCATTTCCCTGCTCCTCTGTCTGTCTGTCTGTCTCTTTTCCTATCTTCTATGTTGTCTATGGTTCTACCTCTCCCTAGTCTGTCTGTGAGTGTACTCACCATAATGCTGTCACTTCAGACCTGTCATGCCAAACCTGCCCACTAGAAGCAGAGAGTTTTCCTCTGCTGAATCACCTGACTCAGAGTCAGTCGCCTGCACAGCTGTTCTGCATTAGCTCCTTATTGTAGTTGTAGTTGTCTTGATCATTCTGCCTACCTGTTCACGGTGAAATTGACAAGTGAAATTCATGTGTTATAGACTAAAGGATTAATTGAAAAATAATGGATAGATTAATCAATGATGAAAATAATCGTTGCTGCCCCAGAGCAAATGCTCACAAAGAAACTTGTGTTATAGCCAACGGTGTTACTTCAAAATATACAAAAGGAAATCATTAAAAAAATTATATGAACTTATTTTCTTATAAGAATTTCAGTATGTAGACGGGTTGATGTATGATGTGCAGCAGGTGTAGGCAGGGGATGCACTGTTAAATTGTGATTCTGATTTGCTTTAGTGTATTACTGCTCTCTACTTACCTTTTGTATATATGCAAAATAAGTGACAGTCTGTAAGTGTGCGTAATGTTTTTGTTTGTCATTTAATTATTGTAAGTTCAACATGTGTGATGGACACTCGAACATGAATTTGTCTTGTTAAATGAACTTGAAGAACACACTGACAGTAGGACAAGAGATCCACACATGCACTGCAAGGTAACATACAGTACAGTATATGTCACTCAGTATCTTTTGTCGAAGAAAAGACCAATTTATACAAAACACAGTGTGTACTTATACATGTGAGCACTCACAGCACAAACACATCCCAGAGTGTGTCTGTTTTGCTACGTTAGAGACTGAAAGAGAAGACCGGAGATGAAGGTCTAAAGTCCCTCAGGCTCCAGGAGGATCCTAATGCTGAGAGGGGGTTGGGCCGGAGTTGGTTGTTGAATACAGATGTTTTGGGATTTGGTAGACGTTAGGACTTCCCTGGATGTTTGCAAGGAGTCACTGTTATCTCTGAGAAAAATGAGTTGGATCACTCAGTGCACCAAAGCACTGAGGCATTCTGCACCCACTATTTCACAGGAAGAGCTAAAACATCAACAACAACCTCTAAATCATCATTATCATCAACATGCCCACCACCTCACCCAAAGCCAAAATGTCACACTACAATCATTAATTCTAACTCCTTTATACGCATCACTGTCCTTGCCAGAAGAGAATTATAATACCAAAATAAAAAAAGAATGTCTGTAGTTGTTCATGCCTATACCTCCATCATTTTGTGTAAGTGGTAATTAGGATCTAAATATCTTTCTGATATCAGTTCAAACTGTTTTCAAATCAATATTCTGTACCATGCCATAATCACACTGTTAAACAATGTATGCTTGTGCAAGATGACTTGGCATATCACCAGAGCTGAAAGTTGAAACTTTGATTTGGACTTGAGACTAGACTTGGACTTGACTGCTGTGGTAATGGCTTACTTGAGAGTTGAATTGACTAAACTTAATGTGTGACTTGAAAGCAAGTTTTAATCTGGTAAAATTGCGGAACAATAAAAAATAAGACAGTGCCAGGTAGGTCTTGCATAGCCACACAATTAGAATATTTAATTATTAGACCTATACAGCCCTGTGATTGACTGCCGACCAGTCCAGGGTGTACCCCGCCTCTCACCCAATGTCAGCTGGGATAGGCTCCAGCCCCCCCGCAACCCTCTGAGGATAAGCGGTGTAGATAATGGATGGATGGATGGATAGACCTATACTTTAAAAGGACTTTGAAATGAAAATGTTCCAATGCCATTTCATTTTAAGAGACAGTATTTAGGTCTGAAAAACTTGCAACTTGACTTGTAATTAGTTTACAAAACTTGTGACTTGACTTGAACTTGACCTGTTATGACGTTAGATGTGTTCAGTGAGTGTTCCTTGTTGGATGATTCCGTGTTCCTTGTGCTTAGTTTTCATGTTTCCGTGTTGGACTTATTCCTTGTGCTCCAGCTGTCTCCCAAACCTGGACTCACCTGTTTGTTTGCCTGTTGCCTGCCTTCCTGGATCTCAAGTAAGCGTTTCAAAAAAAACCTTGAAACTGTTTTGTGCCTCCTGACTGCATTTGGGATCTTCTCCTGCTGCTTCACATCCTACGCCCTGACAGGTATTATATAACAGCATACTTCGTACGGAGGCCACTTGGAGAGCAGGGGGAAAGCAGGCAGGGGAGGAGTGGTGGATGAAAATGGAAAGCACCTGCCCTTGAACACTCAAACTTTTAGTGCTATACTGCTTTTTACAAATCATCAGAAATACCTGCAGACTCATTTCAATGAGGGGAAGGCTTCTTGCGCGGATAATTGCAATATGTCGGCACTTAATTAGCTGCACTCTGATTGAGAAATTTCTGTTTGTGATCTGTATCATGATTATCATAACTATTATTATTACTATGGGTTCATGTTATCTTGCAGGCAACAGTTTTCCATGTGTTTACAGATAATGTTGGGAATAAAGAAATCACAAGCTGAACAATACAACTATCTAAATAAATATTAACTGTAATTAATTATGACATTTTTCAGTAAAATATCAAACTATCAATGAGATTTTCTTCCGTAATTTTCATATGTATGAAAATGAGCTCATTAGCTCATGGCACATTTACATTTACATTTTAAACTGAAATGTTGATTCATGTGCATTGTCCCTGCTAAATAGGCCTACATAAATAAAATAACTGGAGTTTTAGTACATTACTGCCACCTAACCATGGATGTATTTTCTTGCACCAAATGCATGAATGCAATGCATTACAGGTGATATACACCTCTGAATTGACCATCGTTGCTGACTCGCTCCCTCAGCCCTCCGAGGGTGGATCTCATCAAGTTCACTTCAGCTTTTCAGACAAATGGAACGACACTTGATGGCGGCGGGGATTCCCCTGAGGGCAAGTGCCGAGGGAAAGTCAATGAGGGCATGTTGAACGACTAATGAAATGCAGCCTTGGCCTCAAGGACTTGAGACTTGCTCTGACAGACTTGTGACTTGACTTTGACTTGACCTCAAGAGCTTGAGACTTGATTGGACTTGGCCTCAAGGACTTGAGACTTGCTCTGACAGACTTCTAACTTGACTTTGACTTGACCTCAAGGGCTTTTCTTAACTCTCTTTGCCCAGTTGCTCACATAAAATTCTAAAGTTTCATTACTGTCTTTTCTCCCTTCTCCTAAACACACATCTCAGCAGATACTGTTGAGGAGCCCTTGAGCAAAGCACTCATCTCTCTGGATCCTCTGTACCAGGCAGCTACCTGTAACTGTATAAATGTGACGCACAGTGGTGTTAAGAAGGCATAAAATCTGAAAACTTTTCTTGGCTTCAAAAGAGAAACCTAAAAAAAAAGAGGTTCAGATTGTGTGCGTTGTCATGTTTGTGTATCGGTGTATGTGTGCTACATCACTCACACTGACCCCTCCTTGTCAGGTCATATCTTGTCCATATCTTTTGGACATCTTTGGATATCTTTTTTTTTCTTTTCTGGTTGCCGCTTGCTGTTTGCTTGGGTGGCTGCAGGTCTATTGGACTTCAGGTGTGAATATTCAATTCAGTTTTATTTATATAGCACCATATCATACCAAAGTTATCTCAGGGCACTTTTTCATATAGAGCAGGTCTAGAACGACTCTTTATATTTACAGACACCCAACAATTCCCACCATGAGCAAACCACTAGGCAACAGTGGCAAGGAAAAACTCCCTTTTAACAGGCAGAAACCTCAACCTCAACCAGAACCAGGCTCTGGGTGGGCGGTTATCTGCCTCGACCGGTTGGGTTGAGAGAGAGAGAGCGAGAGAATACAGTAGTACAGTACAGTTCTACATACAGATGTAAAGTAATAGTAATGGTATTGATGTTAATATTAATACAAATAATACTAATAATAAGACCAATAACAATAATAGCAGCAGCGTCCGCTGAGCAGGAACACGGGGGCTGCAGGCGGCCCGCAACCATAGGTCCAGACTCCACAGCTCTGGAGGCAGAAACACTCACAGAAAGCAACAGAAGGAAAGAGAGAAAGAGGAGAGAAAAGGAAGCAGTCGAGTTAGTAACACGCATTAATGGGATAAGAGTACGTACAGATGGTGAGGGAGAGGAGGAGAAGAGAGCTCAGTGCATCATAGGAAGTCTCCTGGCAGTCTAGGCCTATAGCAGCATAACTAAAGAGTGGCTCAGGGCTCACCTGAGTCAGCCCTACTATAAGCTTTATCAAAGAGGAAAGTCTTAAGTCTACTCTTAAATGTGGCGAGGGTGTCTGCCTCCCGTACACAAACTGGGAGCTGGTTCCACAGAAGAGGAGCTTGATAGCTGAAGGCTCTGGCTCCCATTCTACTTTTAGAGACTCTAGGAACCACAAGGAACCCTGCATTCTGGGAGCGCAGTGTTCTAGTGGGGTAATAGGGTACTATGAGCTCTTTAAGATATGATGGTGCCTGACCATTAAGGGCTTTGTAGGTGAGGAGAAGGATTTTAAATTCTATTCTGGATTTTACAGGGAGCCAGTGCAGAGAAGCTAATATGCTAATATGATCCCTTTTCCTGGTTCTTGTCAGTAAACGTGCCGCAGCATTCTGGATCAACTGGAGCGTCTTAAGGGACTTATTGGGGCAGCCTGATAATAGGGAGTTGCAATAATCCAG
>LKNJ01002695.1:0-58027 GCA_002120245.1 Maccullochella peelii | reverse complement strand
GATATCGATCTGATAAATAGGACTTAAACCAGCTTAGTGCGACGCCTTTAATGCCAATTAAGTGTTCTAGTCTCTGTAATAGAATATGATGGTCAATGGTATCGAATGCAGCACTAAGATCTAACAAGACAAGTACAGAGACAAGTCCTTTATCTGATGCAATTAGAAGGTCATTTGTAACTTTCACCAGAGCTGTCTCTGTGCTATGATGAACTCTAAATCCTGACTGAAAATCCTCAAATAACTTAATGTTGTGTAGAAAGTCACACAGCTGATTGGCGACTGCTTTCTCAAGGATCTTAGAGAGAAAAGGAGGGTTAGATACAGGTCTATAGTTTGATAAAACCCCTGGATCAAGAGTGGGCTTTTTAAGAAGAGGTTTAATTACAGCTACTTTAAAAGACTGTGGCACATAGCCTTTAAAACAGGGACAGATTAATCATATCTAGTAAAGAAATGCTAACTAAGGGTAAAACTTCTTTAAGCAGCCTAGTTGGGATGGGGTCTAAGAGACACGTTGATGGCTTAGATGAAGAAATCATTGAAGTTAGTTGATGAAGGTTGATAGGAGAAAAGCAGTCTAAATGTATATCAGGTTTACAGTTGTTACTAAGGTTCCTGTGTTTGAAGATAAGTCAGTACCGGCTGAGGGCAGGAGGTGCTGAATTTTGTCTCTAATAGTTTTTTTAAATAATTTAATAATTAATTAATTTAATAATAATAATTTTAATAAGTGTATCATTAAAGAAGCTTATGAAGTCGTTACTACTGAGATCTATAGGAATACATGGCTCAATAGAGCTGTGACTCTCCGTCAGCCTGGCTACAGTGCTGAAGAGAAACCTGGGGTTGTTCTTATTTTCCTCTATTAATGATGAGTAATAGGCTGCTCTGGCATNTTGCCTAAAGGAAGCATATATAAGGTGAATAGAATTGGTCCAAGCACAGAACCTTGTGGAACTCCATGACTAACTTTGGTGTGCATAGAGGATTCATTGTTAACATGTACAAACTCGATACTACAAAATCCATCTGATAAATAGGACTTAAACCAGCTTAGTGCGGTGCCTTTAATGCCAATTAAATGTTCTAGTCTCTGTAATAGAATGTGATGGTCAGTGTTATCGAATGTAGCACTAAGATCTAACAAGACAAGTACAGAGACAAGTCCTTTATCTGATGCAATTAGAAGGTCGTTTGTAACTTTCACTAGTGCTGTCTCTGTGCTAAGATGCACTCTAAATCCTAACTGAATATCCTCAAATAACTTATTGTTGTGTAGAAAGTCACACAACTGATTTGGCGACTGCTTTCTCAAGGATCTTAGAGAGAAAGGGAGGGTTAGATATAGGTCTATAGTTTGATAAAACCCCTGGATCAAGAGTGGGCTTCAAGAGGTTGCTCTGGCATTACGGAGGGCCTTCCTATATGTTTTAAGACTATCTTGCCAGACTAATCGTGATTCTTCCAGGTTGGTGGAACGCCATTTCCTTTCAAGTTTCCGCGATGTTTGCTTTAATTTGCGGGTTTGGGGGGTTATACCATGGAGCTAACCTCCTTTGTTTTATTATTTTGTTCTTTAGAGGGGCAATAGAGTCATTTGCAGTGAGCCTGCAGCACTATCAACAAGATGAACAATTTGGGAGGGACTAAAGTTAGCATAGGAGTCCTCAGTCATATTGAGATATGGCACTGAATTAAATGCAGATGGAATCACTTCCTTGAATTTAGCTAGTGCAATCATGCTCACTATCACACTGAAGGAAAAAATGAAAACATGGTGACTGCATGACCATGAGGAGTAGTCTCCTATTCACTATTGAAAGAAGATGAAATAGAAGTTACCTGGATGTAAATCCAGTTTTATGAGTATGTGTATAGCCCTCTGTCGCTTGTATCACAGAGTGAATGATAGAATGATAACACGGTTACTGTGGGAAATATAGTTAAGGCACAATACATATATATGTATAATACATATATATACATAATCTGTCTATTTTTGCAGTAGTTCTATAAATGTGTTACATCTGTCACTGAACTATAAATCAAAACCTATGTGGTAGGCATCTACAGCAGGATTGCTGTTAACCCCTTGTGTTGACTATAAATCCAGTGTTGTATTTACGACCCACATTAGCTCTCTAACTAATGTCTCCTTATCTACAAGAATTAATATGTCTTGTATCGATTGCTTATTGGCTAAGCAGCTGTAGCACATTGAGCAGCTCAAAAACTTACATCAGTCAGAGCCTTGGAGACTAAGGGAGCATTTCTGATATATGTCCAAAGATTTTATTTCCTTTCAGTAATGAAAAAAATGTATTTTACATTATTTTTGGCTGTAAAAAGGGATGGCTTTGGTGATTTCAGTCAAATTTCAGCTGGCTAATGTTTTCTTTATTCATATGAGATTAATGATGCACAGATGATCATTTAGAGTTCACCATAAAGACTTTGTACAAAACTACTGTTGCTAAAGAAGATATATTGTGCTGTGATGCCTGTGTAATCAATCTGCCCTCCAGATTCCTGGTGGTGTGACAATCATGTGGTCTCCATTGATCATGGAGTTTATAATAATCCTTTTGCATTGTAGAGTCATATTTTTTATTTTGATGGCATAAAATTTTTCCAAATGTAGTTCATGTTGTATGTTCCACAACACAATTGTAATGGATGATGCAGAGCTACAGCTGTCCCTCAATCCTGCAAGCTACAAGCTTCACAAGTTATTCCCAAAGTCCTCTCTTTCCTCCTCCTACTGATTTGGACTTCTTCTTGGACTTTGGATTCATCCAAATATCAGACACATTTGAAATAAAATTTGTGTGATCTTCTTGAAGTACCTATTTATCAAATATATTTTTAAAAATAATTCAGCTCTGTTGCAGCCCTCACCCAGACTTTAATACTTGGGCATTAATTTAGAACTGCAAACAAACACCAACATTAGAGGTGTTCGGTTATACCTTCTGGTTACTAAAAATTAATCCACACCTTCTCAGTGGTCATGGTATTTTTTATCCAGTAAACAGCATCCTGAAGGAAGTAACTCGGGAAATAATGTTAAAGAAAAAAGATATGTAGATGTGCATCTATCTTAGCTATGTAAAGAAAGTTCATGATTCATTTCAAAAGTGGTACTCAGGAAGCTATTTAAAAAATTAAGATATTGTATATATCAGTGAAATGTCTTAGGACCAACCTTCTCATTTCCAGTGCTATGTCCTGGTGTGACATTGTTAGCTGTCAGTCTCCAACAACATCACTTTGGTTCTGGAATTATGTCATTTAGGCGTTTTGCACTCTTGCAACTCTTTAGTAATAATTGCATGCTGGCAAAATTACAAATCACACCAATAAAATTAGGATTTTCTTCAATAAGCTTCATTTGGCATATGCCTCCAAATGTGCATAAGCAGATTGCTTTTGCGGCATTCTTTTTATATTTGTCGTGGTCCTGATCACATTTTGTCGTTCGAACATTCAGAAGCTGTGACTGACTTCCCAGATGATTGACAGTGTTTTTGCCTTCTTGCAGGGGAGCAGGAACAGCAGCCGGTCCTCCAGTCCTAGTGTGAGGGTGATGCCACCTGATAAGATGAGCAGCAGAGGTTACTTCTCCCCTGATGACCCCACAGGTACTCATGACTTTTCCATTAAAGTCAGGTACCACAACACAATCACAGTAGAGTAAATGAGAAAATAATACAAATGCACCTAAAAATGAAAAGTATTATCAAAAGATTTGTATGATTCAATGCATTTAAGTTGTTTGACTCTACTTACAGCCCAGTACTTAATCAGTGTAGCTACACATGGAAGAAAACTGACTTGATGCCTAAAAAGACACTAATAATACGAGTGTGTGAGACGAACAACTAAACAACACAGCCAAAATGTGTACAGGCAAGGTGTAAAAGAAAGCTCTAGAGGGCAGTATTGAATGACTTTAAAATGAGTTAAATTTTAGTATACCAATAAATTTACTTAGGTTGTTTACCTGTATTTTGGTTCAACTATGGTTGCCTTTTACTTTTGGTCCTTATTGTGTTCACACCGAGTTATTACAACTAAACCAAGCAGAGTTAATATCAAAGTATATGAACTGACAGGTAGCTCATTCATTGGACACATTTGGTTGTCGTTGTAGGAAAATTGAGGAAAATGTAGTTTGGGGACTGGCAGCACTTTGCTGTACCTTATTTCTATTCTCTGGTGTCACGAAGAGCTCATGAAGAAAAATCATGCCTGTTATTAGTCAATCCTGTAGCTGGACCTCATCTGTCATAAATAATGACAGACAGGTAAAGGAGGTAGTACCTGTGAGGCAGGTAAGGTACAAACACATACCTGTGTTTTAACTTGACTCTGAACACCTGAAAAGACCTACCTTCTGAGGTGGTTTTGGTCAGCTTGTTTGCCACAAAGGTCCATGTCTTAGAGGTCATTGTCAAGAGAAATAAGTGAAGGTTGAATTTTATACCTCAGTTGATTGATTGAAACGGGCCACTCCTGTTAGTCACCCTTTAAACACAGTGGCTGTAACAGCATTAATGTCATTGTGGCCAGATGTTGGAGGCATTGTGTGTAGTGTTAATCAGTGATTTACGGTGCTGGCCTCTGGTCAGCCCAAGCTGAGGTGGTCAGGAGTTTATTTCTGAAGAAAGACCTGTGATGGACAGCTGACACTGTTCCTGTGCAGACATAGAAAAAACAAACAGCCCTTGCACTCTCTTTCTTTTCTTATCTCAGACACCAACGGCTCAGACAACTCCATTCCCATGGCTTATCTCACCCTGGATCACCAGCTGCAGGTACACCATCCATCAGCCACCAGCTAACAACACTACATACAACTTGTTTGTTGTTTAATTTAAATATTGTCAAATACAAGCTGCACTGAATCAGTTTTAACTATGTTTTGGTGGTGTTGCAGCTCACCTCTCTCTCAAAGATGAAATGGAGGACATTGTAAATCGCTAGTACCAACTTCACTATCAAGGGATTATCCCTGAAAACACAATGCTATCTAAAAAGTGGAATGGGAATATAAATACACAGTGGCAGCATCATTGAGATGTTTGGTGTATTATCTGCTCAGACTATACTTACTGCTGATATAAATATATTCTGTAGAGATGCATGAGCAGATTTTGGAGTCAGTTTATGGCAACATGCATTTTCATTTCAGCCTCTCGCTCCCTGTCCCAACTCCAAAGAGTCTATGGCCGTGTTTGAGCAGCACTGCAAGATGGCCCAAGAATACCTGAAAGTTCAAACAGAGATCGCCCTGCTGATCCAGAGAAAGTAAGTCTAGCAGCCAAAGCAGCCAATTTTCATCTGCTGAGGTCATTTTGTGCTTAGAAAGGGTTTGGTTTGTTATTGAGGTTATTTAATGTACTTCTAAATACACTGCAACCAAGGGAAATGTTCTTATTGTGCATTGTGTTGCCACAATGCAAACAGAATAAACAGGGCCATAGTAAGGCGACTTCACATGATAAAGACATTTTAATGTAGATATGTGTACCGAAAGCCACCCAAAGGCAATGATCAAATTTAGCAGACAAATCCAAGGCGACCCTAAGCTGCAGAAGATGAGCATGTTGGAACAACTTTGTTTGACTAAAGAGCTCATCTCATGTTTATAGAACATGAAGGAATCAGCAAGACAGAAAATGTGCACTGCTGTTATTTTGAAAGTAAATCCTCCAGTGGTAAGTATTTGTCATAACATCGCTCTGAGGATGTTGTGTTTGGGTAGTTTGTTTATCCCTAAGTGTTTGCAACAGATGGATTCAAGGATAAAAATCCACTTAGAAATCATGTAAAGAAACAACACTCTGTCTTGCCTTATAATCACGTTTAGACAATTCTTCAGTATCAGTAATCCAGCTGATTGTCATCTGTACATCCATGGTGCAGATTAGCCAAAATGTACTTTTTATATAATCCTATTCAACTTAATGCTTAAAAACAGAGCTCAAGTGCATTCCATAGCTAACTCACTGACCATACTACATGCTAATTGTATACAGTATATACTAGATACTGCTGTAAGTCTTGTTTTTGCAGCTTGTATACAACAAAAGCAAAATACTTCACCATTTTGTACCAACAGGAAATAACAAGGCTGGTGCCGATACACGTGAATCAAACTGCGACTTCATATCACTTCCAATTAAAATTAAAGAATACATTCCCATTCGCTGAAAGATCCCTTCCCTAAAGCCTTTTCAATGTAAGTGAAAGAGGTGAAATCCACAGTCCTCATTTTGTGTAAAAAAGCATTGTGAAGTTGAGCTGAAGATAACATGAGGCTTCAGCAGTATCAATTCAAGTAGTAACTATATCTATTATAGTTTATACAAAATTCCCTCTTTGTGCTTCAATGGACAGTGTTTGCTTGCTGAGCTGCGACAGAAGGATGGTAACAAAGAGGTCGAGTCCTTTAGTGTTGGGTATCTGCCTATACGGAGTCTGATCTGATACTTTTATTTTTATATCCGATATTTATATTTCTATTTGATTGAATATGTAGCTGACACATTGAAATAACAGCTGTAGCTACTAAATCTGACCTTATTTACTTGATCCAAATACTGAAGGTGATGTTAATAAAAGGTTAACTGGAGAATGTGATTCCCAAAATTGATGTGACACGATCAGCTGATGGTTTTACTAGAGGAGACGTATCACTCTGTTGGAGTTAACACAACAGACACACTCAGTCCACTCGTTGTATGGTGATGTTACAGAGTGATTCTGCTTCTTTCCTCACAAATTCTTTGACGAGTACAGACACAAACAGCCAAGTAAAATTTTGGCCTGACATCAAGTTACTCACAGAATTAACGTTAATTAGTGACAGCTGATATGATCTGCTGTCCGTGACGTTTGTGAAACGGTGAAAGCATCAGTCAGCACCGGCTAAAAACGAGAAGCTGCTAGCTGAATGTTTTCTACACTGTTCTTTGCTTATGAGAAAGAGAGAGGACACAGATTACAGATTCGTTAGCCTTACAGTTTAGGGAATCCATGTATATTGCCAACCTCTGCATCAGAAGTGAGAGTCACTTTTCACATTAGGCCTTTTTGGACCGGAAGAACTTCTTCATAGTTCTACAAACAGTTGGAGGACCCCTCCCCTTTTTATTGCATTCGCACCTCAAGAACTGGAACGATCGTAGTTCTTGGAACGCCGTTTTGAGGGTCTTTTTTAGTTCGTACTTCAGAATAGGTACTCTCCCAGCAAGAGGAACGTTGAGTGATGTGAGTGTACGTTGATTGGTCGAACACAGTTCATAACGGTTCCTTAAAAAATGGACCAAAACACGGACAAATGGACCAACAGTGAAGTCCAGGCTTTATTGAGCGTATATGCGACTGGGGAAAAGCAACGCAATTTTGACTCAAAGCAAAATATAAAAATCTTGTGTGTGATGTTCTGAGCAATGTTCCTATAATAACCGCCGGCCGGCTTACATCGCTTCAGCGTTCCTATTGGCGGTGCGAATGCAAACAGAAAAAAAGCCCTGGAAATCCTAACACTGACATATTTTGTTTTAAGGAAGTCACTTCAAACTTTTGTTGAACATGACTTGTTCAAATTCAATATTTACAGTCTATAATCACAACAGACAAACTTGAAGTAGTCTACCTCGTGGTCTTGCGAAGGGTGTGCTCTAAAATTCATTATCAACATGACCTATTGCATGCCCTATTGACCTATCAGTAAACTAAGCTAATAAATAAAAAAGGAAGGAGGACACAAGTTAGCAAAGCACCAAAAAAACAACAAAGTATCTGAGAAGCAGTGTGTGGAAGTATTTTCGGGGTCTACCCCCTAGACGGCAAAATTACCAACAAAGATAAGGCTGTTTGCCACCCAAGTGAGGCAGCGGAGGCACCAGAATCGAGTGGAGCAACGTCAACTGTACAACCTTGTTTGACTACCTACTTTTCACCACACTCATTCTCAGGACCCTCGTTAGAAACCCATAAAAAGGCCATCACTGATAACAATAGTAATATTTATATGCAACGATATGCAGCCTATTGGCATTGTTTCAAATTAATTCAAATGAATTACATGTTAGTATGAGTTCGTTGGAACTTGCTTTTTTTGAAAAAAAGTGACAGCCCTAATGTAGTGATAATGCCACAAATCTGAAATTGGAGTGTAAACAAATCAAAAATAGCCTTGGCTCTGAGGGTTAATATTGCTTCATATCCCTTCTGTACAGGAAGGAGCTCATCGCTGAACTGGACCAAGATGAGAAGGACCAGCAGAACACGTCCCGTCTGGTGCAGGAGCACAAAAAGCTACTGGAGGAGAACAAGAGTCTGTCCACATACTACCAGAAGTGCAAAAAACAGCTGGAGCTGATCCGGGTCCAGCAACAGAAGAGACAGGGCACATCGTGATGAGACAGAGACATATGAACTGCCACCATCCCCTCCCTGCCCACCCCTTCCTCACCCCAGAACTATAACACTACCCATACACAGTTCCCCAGTCCAGCTTTGTAAGGAGATCTGCATTCTACTGTTTCCTGCATGCTGCGTTGTAGACCCTTACCTCTGTCCAGGAAGATGACGTCCTCTGTACATACATTTGCACATCCTCACAGTGTATTCTGTGACTGCAGACCAAACAATCACTGCACCCCATCCTGATCACCCCAGACCCTGCTGCTGTGTTCCGGGATGGACCTTTTATTCAGCAGTGTAGTGTCCTCCGAGTGTGAAGGCAGGCCAATGAGTGTGGGTTCTGTGTTTCTATATGTTTGCTCTCAGGGCTGCCGTGTGTCCACTCCTCAGCGGCTGACAGACACACCGTCCTCCAGAATGTGAAAACCAAGGCAAAGGCTTTTCAGCAAGAAGTGTGAATCATATGCAGAACTTTGAGAGCAATGAGGATGTGTTAAATCTGTTCTACAGTGCGCATGTGAAATCCCTTTTATGCAAAACACACACCCCTTAAATCAACGTATTTATCTCTAACCTCTACCTTGCATCATGAGCATGAGCCCTTCCACAGACCATACCTGATTACTTCAAGGTGTTGGATGTATTCAGTTCATAGAGGAATGTACTTCTTGTCAGACATCACAGAAAGAGGAATAGCTCCGGGTTTGTGTAAACCTGGATACAGCGGTAATGATCTGCTCCTTATGCTCTTAAAAACAACTAGCTTTCCAGAGCAAATACAGGGAGCTGTGGATTCCCTTTTTATTTTGACTTCAGTATTGTTTTTGCGTGTAGATGTTTTTTCGTCTTTTCTATTCAGTAGTTCACTTTATATGATAGCTCTTATGTCATTTTTGCATTAGGACATTTTATCTGGTCTGGGAATGCCCTTACGGACAAAATAGAGGAGCCTATAGCTCCCTATACAGTAAGTAGTCTGTTTTCAGTTCACATGTTGCCTTAGAAGTTGCCTGCATTTTAAGTGCTTGTGTTATGTGACATTTAGTGGGGATAAAAGCTAAAAAATATATATATTTTTAATGTAATGGACATTGAATGAAATTCTTTCCAGAGGGGAGTGAGAAGGATATATGTCAGTAAGCTGATAATGTAAATGTTTACCACCAGCTTTACATCCAAACTATGACATGTACTCTAAAAGAAGGATTGGATGTGATCATTTTTTTTCGTGGTCTCATGTCCCTCAAGTATTTTTGCACAATCACTTTGTTTTGTTTGGTCATGTACAATTTTTTCCTCATTTAAGCAATTCTGTTTTTAAAAGTGCAAGGCTTGACGAGTCTTACTTTTAAATCTGTTACTGTACAGGAGTGAATGTTCACCGGTTCTCATGAGATTTCTGTTCACTAAAAAAACAAAACAAAACAAAACAAAAATCAACCACACACACACACTGTTTATTAAGTGTTTCCTAAGATATTGGGAACTGAGGTACAGTATATGACAGTGAGCAAGGCATTGTGAAATAAACTGAATGGTGAAATGATGCACTTTTTCACGCCTGAATGTTTGTGTTGGATGCATGTACAGTATCCTTGTCCCTTTTTTAATTTCTGCTTAAGCAAACAGATTATCAGCTTTCTGTAAAACCATGTGACTTATTGAAGTGCCTAATATAATAACTATTTTAAAAACAGTATGTACCCAATTAGTTATTTATCCCATTTGCTTTTGAAATAGTTTCATGTGCCTACAAGGTTAAACACATTATTTCGGTCCTTACAGGATTATGTAATTATGACATACTGTATGCTCTGTGCTCTACCTCTCAGAAAACAGTAAACTTGCATCTGGTGGACAAGTACAGTGTAAACACTACCTGTCCCTGCCACAGTGTCTCCATTCAGCCAGCAGGTGGGGCTAAACGTCCAGTTTTTCTCATTAACTGTGGAGCGGTTTTTCACAGACAAAGAACCATACATCTTTAGTGTATCAATGGCCGGAATCAAAATGAATCCTTATGTCATATGGCCCAGCCTGACCTACTTTATTGATTGTGTGAGCAGCTGCTCTTTTGAATTGAGCTGATTTGTCCAATATAGAAATAGATTCAGTTACATAAGCCGTGTCTGGCCTTTGATAGCGAGGACCCTGATTATGACCCATTTTTCTATTGGCAGTAAAAGAGCCCAAAGCTTCTGGTTTACATTTCAGGTTGAAATTATCTTAGCATTCTGCTGACAAAGGCTTCTGTTTTGTTACGGTCTGTGTTTGAAGTTGACAGCTAAATGGGGAACATTGAGTCATTTCATTGTAGAGAAATGATGTCATCTTCCTTCTCCAGCCAGGTATTGTGTATGTGCTCTTGTTTGCCCTTACTGAACTGGTGGAAATAAGGAAGACAGCGTATTGTTGCCAGCTTTGTCATGTGCTTTTGTTCTAAGGACATGCAGTGTTTGGCCCACTGTGGGCTGGTAGGAAATCAAGGGCGATTGTCTGTGTATGAGCGAGGAAAGAAGGCTACTGTCCATTTATGGTGATTTGTGTATGTAAGCTTTATTTTCACATGAACAGATGAAACAACCAATGTCACATTTCTAAGACTGCTGAGGACTTGCTTCTTTAAATGCCTGTGTGTAGAGTAGGGTTGGGTAATCCTATGAATTTTTCTATACTACTGCTGAACAATACGTTTTAAGTCAGAAGCCAAAGTTCTCAAATGTGAAATGTTGTCTTACACAAGAAGCTTTTGTCTAAATAATATAGTCTAAAATACATTTTAAATTAAATCTGGAAATATCTGATAAAAGAATAGGTAAACAAAATTACATATGTGACAAAGCATTTTTCAATACTCTTTGGTGACAAAATGTCTTCATAGCACAAAGTATTGAGGTTCAATACCCGGATTTAGTGCAGCAGCACCAAAACCTAGTTAAGTGTGTTTGTTAGGTCTGCTTAGGACAAACTTCTTTAAATGCTTGTATGTAGAGTAGGGCTGGGTAATCCTTTGGATTTTTCAGTACCACTACAGATACAATACGTGAGTTTATGTACAGAAGCCAAAGTTCTCAAATGTTAAATGTTGTCTAAACACAAGAAGCTTTGGTCTAAATAAATTATAATTTAAACTTGGCAATAGTTTCAATTAAATTTGGGACTATCTGATGAAGAAAAGAATAAAGATTACCAATGTGACAAAGCATTCGAGGTCAGTTTTCGATACTCAGTTTTACGGAGACATTTGGGTACCAAAAAATATTGAGGTTTGATACCCAACCTTGGTGCAGCAGCACCAAAACCTGGTTTAGTGTGTTTATTCAAAGGCACTCCAGCAGCACTGAACCCTTAAACTTGCAACCATTTGGCAATACATCCTAGCAAAAGCTGTCACCATGATAGGGTACTGATGCTTTCTCCCTTTTTAAACATAATGTGTTTTCCTGTTTTAATATTCATGCAAATTAGGAGATAACGCACAATAACCTCATCTGCCTTTGTTCAAGTGCATAAATGAATGTAAGGCAGTAATGTCATCCCGCTTTGCTTGGAAAAGTTGATGTTGCACCTGAAAACCTGTGTGTGCGCGCTTTAGATTTTATCTATGGCATGGTAGTCATGGAAACTGGATGACATATATAGGCTAGCAATGGCAGAGAGAGATGTTGCAGTTTTTAATAATGGACAGAATTTGGGTCATAATATCTTGCATGTTGGTCTATAAATTGCACTGTGTGCCAATTAGGATTCCATTAATCTGCATGAATCCCTGGTTGGTCTGCCAAGTGGCTGCAGGCAATTATTTAAGAACTCGATGAGGTCTCCTCTGCAGAGTCAAAGATGTTAGAGGAGCCAAGACGTCACATTCTAGCACCAAATTCTTTGTTTACTCTACTTCATGCATTATGCAATTACACATTGCATTTTAACTACAGTAACAGCATATGTATGCTAATTGGGATCATGAATTTGTTATTTGGAACTGCACTCAACTCCGTCATTCTCCATTCATAATTTCACCACGGGTCTATTTAGAGGGGCACTAATGAGGGCGAGGGGAGGGAGAGTGTAAGCAGCTGCTCCTTTTCTAATGCAAAATTGGGAGCAAACCCTTTGACAAATGTATTTTTGTTTAATTTGTTGTTGTTTTTTTAAATTTCATTTTTAATCGCCTTGGAGTATCAGTAGTCTACTTCTGTTGGTTGATTGTATGAGTCATGGTGTTATGATGTGTAGTGTGAGCAGCAGGAGAAGGACCCAAATGCAGACACTGCACAGAGGCTCAAACAGTTCAAAGATGTATTGCAGGCTTACTTGTAGGTACAGGCAGGTAGGCAGGCAGGCAAGCAAACAGGCAGGTAAGTCCAGGTTCCGGAAAACACAAAAAATACGTCCAACACAGGCACATGAAAACAACGCACTAGAAACACATCCAACCAAAGACAATGAACCAACAGGGAGCAAAGCAAAAGGACCGGTATAAATTGGGAAGAGACTGACGAGGGAATCAGGGGCAGATGTGTAAAAGGAAGCAGCTGAGGCCAATCAACAGGCAATCAAGACTAGGGGAGACACGAGGGCAAGAACACACTGGAAACAAGAAAGACAAGACTTCAAAATAAAACAGGAAACCAGACAAAAACTAACAGATCATAACACATGGAAGAGAGGCTGAATTAACCCTCTTGTGATTTGATAGTAGCAGAGGGTGAGAAAGGTCAAGGTTCACTGTGCAGCTTGCTGGACGACACCAGGCATGACTCAGCAATTGAATTTCTACTCCACACACTCTGGAGGGTGACAAGGGGCCATCACCCACCCACAGCACAATATAGACTCATCCATCCATAATGATGAGAATAATGAAGACGTAAATAATAGTGCATTGCTAAAGCCAACTCACTGACTGTGGGACAACACCTCCAGATCAGTTGTATTACTGTATTTATCACCACCGGTCAATGTAACACCTGCTTCACCTGCTGACCGCAACAGCCAGTGCGCTGCTGCCTCATGCTGGAAAGCACTGCATGAGTAAGAGGTGAGGCATCTGTGTGTTATGGTAAGATGAACATCTTCCCAGATGCCCTCAGGTTCAGGATAGAATGAGTGGGAAATGATGAGAACAGCACTATAAAAAAAAGAAAATGCACACTGCATTAGCAAGTCCCTACACCTCATGTCGTTAGACACATTTTGTTTACACAATTTGATATTTTATAAGCTATATGTGCAAGAGTATGTGTCAACTACATTTTTATTCAGGGTGAGATAGCCTCTGAAGCTGTATTGATGCTATGATATTACAAACATTCTCCACTGAGGCCTTTACTAATGACATTACTATGGGGTTTAAAGCTCTTTACACAACAGCATCTTTTCAGCAGCAGGCGAAACCGACTGTGGGAGTTCAAACCATCAACAAACCAGTTTCTTGCCATGTAAACACAAAGCCTGCATCAACCCGCACAGTTTTCCACAAGCAAAGGTCTAGGAACAGCACAAATAAGCAGTCAAATGTCAAGAGGGCTTTATTTACTGGCTGGTTTAGCTTGAGGTTTGCAGGTCTGGAGGTGAAATTTATGCATTCAGTTTGCAACTTAGAATGGAAGCTAATAATAACAGGCCCCATTCACACTGCAAGCCTTCATGCTTGATTCTGATATACTGCACTGGTCAGATGTTTTCAAAGAATTTCATTTTTTTTTGAAGAGACTGACAAGGGAATCAGGGGCAGGTGTGTAAAAAGAAGCAGCTGAGGCCAATCAACAGACAATCAAGACTAGGGGAGACAGGAGGGCAAGAACACACTGGAAACAAGAAAGACAAGACTTCAAAATAAAACAGGAAACCAGACAAAAACTAACAGATCATAACACATGGAAGAGAGGCTGAATTAACCCTCTTGTGATTTGATAGTAGCAAAATAAAACAGGAAACCAAACAAACTGACGGATTATGTTTGATCGAGATGGATAGAACCTTCCAAACTGCTGTTGTTAAACAACCATCTTGGTTTTCAAAGATCATTAGTTTTTCAGAAAAACGAATGCTTAGTTCTGTGACTCAAATGTAATGATAACACACAGAGATACAAACTGAGGCTAATGTGAATGTAGCCAGAGGTTCACACAGTTCAGATGAATCTTTAAAGAGTTCAGATTCTTTGTATGTACTCTTTATTCTCAAGACAAACAAAGGTTTTTTTTTTTCAAAAGTACTGTATCTATTCAGTCAAACTCACTGCCTTAAAGCTGCACTAATTGATTTTTTGTTTTTTTTGGCCACTTGAGGGCAGTGCAACAAGCTGTAAACACAGCATTCACATATGTTATCACCTTACTGTATAAATGTGTTAGCAAACTGCCTATTTACACATCCAGCAGACACAGAGCAACATTAGCATTAATTTAAAGTCCAATATTTACTCTCCTTTTAGCTGCTGAATGCTCCACTATGTTTACCAGCTTGTTGCTAACTGTGTCTGTTTGTTGTTTGGTTATTTTGTTTTTCTCTATATTGAAGACACAGCCTGACTAAAATCTGTTGTGTAATAGAGTGATGCAGGAATGATGTATTTTTGTAGGCCAACCTGGAAGTTAGCATCTCCCTGGTTCACTCGACAAAAACCAATGGGATTTTTCTGTTGGATTTTGGATTATTGCAGAAAATAAACACTGTGGCAAACAAAAGTTTATGATGAGTGGGGTATTCACTGATGAATTTTATGTTGCAGAACAAACCACGAAAATCTCTTAAGCTTGTGTTAACCACAGAAATCTAACCCAAAACCCATTCAAGAAACCTATTGACTTCGAAACAAGGGAACCGGAAGTGCAAAAATGCTAACTCATTTCCGGGTTTTAGGACTCTATACAAACCTAATATCAACGTGTGTAGCTCCTGTAATCAGATTATGTGTGTGTGTGTGTGTGTGTGCATGCGTGTGAGGTTGAGAGTGCTGGCGAGTGAGTTTGGAGTGGGACAGTGCGACAGCCTGTTATTACGGCCCATGTGACTGACAGCGTGTGGGGGCGAGAAGGTAATTGCTGAAGTATGCCTGTGGTGACGAGGGCCTTCAGGGGAGCGGATGTTCAGCAGACTGAGGCACGCAGAGTGCACAGAGAGGCACAGCGAGCCCAGAACTGATGACTCATCTC
Organism: Maccullochella peelii; assembly: GCA_002120245.1. NCBI lineage: Eukaryota > Metazoa > Chordata > Actinopteri > Centrarchiformes > Percichthyidae > Maccullochella > Maccullochella peelii. The sequence goes on along the minus strand of LKNJ01002695.1, from coordinate 42,428 downwards.
TCACACCCCATTCACTCCTGTTTGTTTACTCCGCTCATCTACAGCCTGAGCCAGAGCGGTGACAGACAGGGAACTGTCACCCAATGATTGGGCCGTCTTAAAGGATTTCACCTGTTCTGACTTCAGCACAAGCGGCTTAGTTAGATCCAGGTCCACTTCCCATGTAAACAGCCTCCAGAGCTGGCAGACTGTAAGCTTCTATTTACTGGACTGAGAAGGAGAGTCAGACACAGGTCTTAATTTACCAACTGCACTCCCAACAATGGAGGTGCTGCAGTGGTTGGAATTAAATGCTAGACATTATACCTTTTTTATTTAGATTACATTTTGAGGAAATGACGCAAAAGACACCTAAGATATTTCCATTTGATGGAAGTTCTAAAAAACGTGAATATTTCACTTAGTGTAAACATTATAGATTCAATGACAAGCTGGAACATGCTGGTAATATTTAATTCTGTGTCATATGATATGGCAAACATGTATGGGTATATATTATATACAGCAACGTGTCCATCCAGAAACAGTATCCCTGTTTGTGGGGATAATGCACAGATGTCGCTGTAGAACATAGTTCCACTGAAAACTTAAATTACTGAGAAATTCCATTCACCTCCATTGTATTGGAGTGGAGGCAAAAATCTCAGAGACAAATGTCTCAAAATCCGAAGAAATAAAAACAAAACTGTCTCCATGACTTAATGTATCCTGTGTTGATGTGGAAACATTATAAGACTGTTTGTCTTGTGGGTTGCTCTTGTCTAGATGTAATTGTGCAGGTTTTTCCATAATGAAAGCAATACAATTCTTGGAAGGACTAACTTTTACTCTTCCGGGATTCATCAAATTTGACAGAGCCAGATCTCACAGCAAATTCATCCATTTTTATTAATGAAATTAATGTTTTTGGTCTGTACTCTAGTCTGTGACCAAAACATTAACCTAACTTTAACCATAACAGTCTAAACCAAAACGTAAAGCTGAATTAGCTGATTTTATGGCCATTTGGGGGCAGCAGAACAAGCTGAGCACATGTTATGGTGAACAGTGAACGTTCATTTACATCTGCCTATTTGCACAGCAGACTTGGAGCAACATTAGCATTCATTTGAAGTCGTGGTTGTGTCCAACTGATGAAAGTCCAATATTCACTCTCCTTTTAGCTCTGGTTTGGTCTCCACCAGCTCCTGAGAAACAGAAATTCAGAGTCTGTTTTGAAAAACTGTGCTGTCACTTTTCGTTGGTTATGATACAAAACTTTGTGGTATTTGCAGCATATGTACGAGCTGGATTTAACGGGCGTGGTGAAAACACAAATACTGGCTATCGACAAACTTCAGTCTGAAATCAGATCAGCATCTGCCTTGAAAACACTTATCTTGAGTTTCATGACATAATCCCCTCCTATAGAACATTACCAGTATATATATTTAAACTGTTTTCCAAACCTCCAGAACAGTAGCCAGTAAACAAAGCCCTCCTCTCTGGTTTGTAAGCCCTATTTGCTTTTTGGGAAACTATGATGGTTGTGTTTATGTGCCAAGAAACTGGATTGCCACCCATCTGAACTCTGCAACTCTCCAACTCACCGCCCACATACATGCATGCCACGCACACTCGTACAAACCAGACAAACACACAATGACAACCTGTCATCTGTGGAGGTTCAGGCTTTTACCTTTTAATCTCTGAGGTATGGAGAGAGCTGCAAACTAGCTCAGTCTGTCAGACGGATCCTGTGGTAAACCGGAGGCAGGCATTGACCCTACAGTTCCTTCCACTCCAGCCAAACAGTAGTTCCTCAGACAAAAAGGGAGGTGGGTTCCTGCACCTGGGTTCTTCTGCAGCATTCCAATATTTTCTGTCTGTTAACCTCTCTGACCCCATCATACCCAGCAGTGGGTCCATTATTACAAATGTGCAGTATGTTGTGCACTCAAGCATTGTTCAGAACTTTATTTCAAAATCTACTCAAGTTTGCAAAGTTTCCAAAGATACCACATAAGTCTAAAATGATGCATAAAACAGAGAACAATTCCATTTGAGTGACTGAGCCCAAAACATTCAAGATTCAAGGCTTTATTGTCATATACATAGAGAACAAGTTGCACTGAATAATGATGATTACTTTAAAGGATTAACCTCTTCAACCTCACTGATCCACCAGAGAGTCAGTCATGACAAACTCATACTGTCAAACATTGTTCAAATATACAGAACTTGATTCTAAATTCTTGTGGAGAGTTTCCAAAGATACCAAACATGTCCAGATGAATTATGGGGAAATGTCCATTTGATGGAATAATACAGCCATAAAAACATGGAGTCTTGCGTTTGAATATATATAAAGTTAGAACAAGTGTATGGAAGATTTTAAAGGACTAAATAAAAACAAATCAAACAAAGAAATAAAGTGAAATACAATTCACATTGTTATATTTGTTTCCCTTTTATGTGTGCATTTACTGTGTTATAATTAAATGGAAGACCGCTAATAGGGCAATAATTTAGCTTCTTGGCTTTAATAACTAAATGAATTGTGACATGAATTTTCCATGCCACATTAAAATCAAATCACAACACAGAAAACAAAGTGAAGGGATGGCTTTCACAACAAAAAATGCATTTTGACCTCAAAATCTCACATTGCAAAACATTTGTATTGAATTGGATAATACATTATGTATCAAGTGTGTGTTTGTAAATGAGTTTTATTTATTGTTGCTTTTTAAAATAAAATTGTCACTAAATCTCATGAAAACAGGGTTAGCAATTGTCATTTCCTCAAAGATTATACAAAAGAAAAGAAAAAAGAAAAATGAGCAACTTACACAGAAATCAGTATTTGAAATGATGTATTTATTGAATATGCTGTATTTCTGCAAATATAGATAATGAAGTTGTGTGACTGTACTTCACTGTATCAGTTTATTTATTTATTTGCTCTTTATCAACCTCAAAGTTTGTGTTTTTACAGTATTCAAGACACCACACATTTAATATTGCTTTAACTTATACATTTATGGAGTCATCAAATATATAGTTAACCAACAGTGAAATGTTGGAAAGCATAAAACAATAAACTACAATTTACACTGACAGATACAAACACACAAAGTCCAGATGTATTGGAGTGGTGATTAGTAATTATGTTGCAATGATTGTATGCAATGATGCTTACCCTGGTAATGATGTTAAGGTAAAATATGGACATATGTTTGCAAACACGTGGTGCATTTGAACAGCATTTTTTTGTTGTTGTTTAAAGTTAAGAATTAGTTAGTTTGGCTCTTTGCATTAGTGTTGCATATTGAAACTCTGTTGTGAGCGATAATAACACAAGCATAAAAACAAAACATAAGTCTAAAAAAGTATGAAAAACAATATTTTTCATACAATAAAACAATATTTTAAAAGGGAGATACAAAAATGTGTACAAAAATGTAAGTATAAAAATTACAAACCTGTACATATATATGTAGATATATATATATGCATTTCTGTTTGCATCTTGCATTTGCATCTGCATCATGCATTTGAATATTTTACTACATACAGTATAAGCATCATATACTGTAGTTCCAGTGACATGTTGGAACGAGTAGATACAGAAATATGGTAAACACTATAGAAAACTGTATCTTTCTAACATTTAAGCTGCTTAAGAGGCAATGTAAAGGTTAATCAGGGTTTAAAAGGTGAAATGTTTGTCTGAATGTCTGTTGTATGTGCATGCATTTGTGTATTTGTTGACACAGCAATAGCACATGTAGGTTTGAAACATGCATTGTGTGTTTTCTTTCATATTTGACATTGTGTGTTTGTATATTTTTTCGAGGAATGAAGAGCTGATCTGGAGGTAACCTGAGCCTGACAGGTCGGTCTGTTGTAGCCGTTGTTATGAATGGCGGTTAGATCTATCCCTGAGGCACCGTCAGGCTTGCAGTAATTGATGTAATCAAAGGCATTTGGCTTTGGGTCACATGCCAGTTTGCTGGCTGACAACAGTGCTGAATTTACGTCTTTGTGCCTCTGCCTGGACTTGCTGCTCTCCTTAGCCAGCAAATTCATGGAAGTTCTTTTAGGCTGGCATTCCTATCTGGGTGACCACAAACCCCGATGAATCACTTGGAAATGAGTCATCCTCACTCAAGTGATGACTCTTTGACCGACGTGTCTCTCGTTCTGAGCAGGGCTTTTTTTCTTTTGATGCTTTTGGTTTTGTTTTGAACATTTTTACTATGAGTCATTGCTTTGAGCAGATACTGGATTGTATATGTGTCTGTTTTGCTCACAGTGCAAATTTACTGAACTGCTCTGGATATAAACTGTGAACTGTGCTGCTGTTATTGGATGAAAAGCCTCATGAAATCCCCAAAACAGAGTTAAATAAACCTGTCATACATTGGAGTTCCAGAATATGTTGTCTCTGTGCAGACAGGCTCCTGAAGAAGCTGGATAACAGCTGCAGTTTATGTGTGTGTTTGTGTGCTAAGGAATACAAAAACTGATGTTGTAGACATCACGTTTCATCTATAACGTCGAGTAGCTTGCAGGTGATGCCAAAGCAAGTGGAACCTGGACCACACAAAAGACTACACACAAGAGGCAGAACTTAATCAATATCGGCGTTCTTGTCTGGCAAAAGGGTTGACATTATATATAGATAAAAAATAAAATAAACTGTACATACATAGTAACATACAAACAAACAAATTGAAGTGCAACACATGAATAAAATTGCAGGGTACCAGTTAGTATGCTATAAATTACAAGCAATAAAAAAAATGTACAGAGAGGTGCATTTATCTTAAAATATGACTGTTACAGCGAAAACATGACACGCAAAGAAAAACTGTGTTAAGGGGTTCATCACACAGTAGGAGATATGATAAAAACAGCAGATTGAATTTGTAACTAATAGCTTTATAATTAAGCCATTAGAAAAGGAAGATTTTGAGATCAACTACCTCAATCTGTCTTCTGTCAGATACAGACGTTAACCATGTTGGACATAATGTGTTGGAGAGCAGGACTAGCACAGTGTTGTATGGACATGCTACACATTATCGGTTGCTTCCTGGTAATGCATGTAAAGCCCAGTTCAGACCAAAGATTCGCGACAAGACGAAACCGTTTTAGAGCGTTGCAGTGGTGTGATCTGGCCCGTCTCAGCTCGACTCAAGCCGGCTGATGGCGCCGGCTGATGGCACCGCCTGCAACTCAGCTTGTCAAGTTGCCAGCGGCTGGATTTAGAACGTAAGGCATGTCACCTGTTTTAAAAGCCAATCAGCTCGTAGCGAAGTCAGCTGGTCATCTCTACTTGCTTGTTTTTTTAAATGTTTTTGCTGTTTGTCAACACTAGAAATGCAACTGTAGCAAATAACTCACTATCACTATCCTCATTCATATTTTAAGATGCTACAAATTATATCCAGCTGCAAAAAACGCCTGAAAAGCTGGCAGTTAAATCGGAAGTACAAAGAATCATTGCTATGGAAACGATATGCTGTCTCATCTAGTAGCTTTGCTGTAAACTGGCAGGTTTCAGAATGCTGCAGACCGGCGCATTGCAAGTAGTTGCAAGTTTCAACTCGTCTCATCGTGAATCTTTGGTCTGAACTGGCCTTAAGACAACTTCTGACAACTATCAGCCCAACAATAACATTCCACACGTGTTGCACAATCACCAGCATTACCTTGTCCTTTAGCTGAGGGTTTCAGAATTTTCACATAGGCCGGGCCTCCCTCTGCATGGAGCTTTGTCTCTGTCATGGTGGAATGGCAGACGTTTCACATGCTGTTTTTATTAAGTTTAATTAGACTTCCTGACATAAGAACACAGTGTTTGTCGACAGTGTGGGTGGTGGGCGAGAAGGCTAGGCCAATGCCACCGCTTCGTAGACCCCCACCACCCACCCACCCCATTCATCCCCCATGCCTTTCCCCCTTTTCCACCACCCAACTTCAGTCACCCGCCTTTCTTGAAAAGGCCTTGAGGAGAGGTCGTCGAGTGCAGGAATGCCACTGCTCACTGTTAGTCTATGCATGTGTGTATGTGCAGGGAGTCTATGCTCTGTGATTTTATTCTCCTCATGCATTTAGTGCATTGGGAGCATGAGTGAGATGTTGACTGCACTGCGCTGAGACAAAGGGGTCGAGGCTCGTCTCCCAGCCCCTTTAGACACGGGGTCGCTCTTGCCTGCTGAAGGCCCCCGGCCCAGCTTAGGAGCTCTTTAGGTTTCAGAATTAAAAACCCTCAGATATCCTGAAGGTTTCTGTGTGGATGAATATGAATATGAATACCTTCACTAATCTGGGGGATTAGCTGCTGGATTGTCAAACTGTGTCTCTGGATCCCCAAAATCACCCCTTGACAGATTGCAATTCTCCTTTAGTGCTGTACTTTTTATTTGGCATTTAGCTCCTTATTTCAGGGTACCTCTGATTTTCCTCTGTCACATTTGAGTTATGAGTAACGCATATTAATCACAGTAACAGTATGTGTAGGCTGCAAAGAAGACTGTGCCTGTCATCTGACTTCTTAGAAGTTAACTGACTTTACACATAAAAAAAGTACCAGCTGGATTAAGCAAATTAATCCACTGTCTGTTTTAAAACATGTTTAGAGAGCCTTTTGAGATGCTGCATGTTTAAAGTCCAGCTGAACTGGGAATTCTCCTCACTTTTTGTGTAAGGAAGTATAAACTATAATGATAGTGTAGCTATTTTGCAGATTTTTGGATTTTTAAAAAGAGCATAAAATGGTGTTATATGTAAGGAGGTGACACGAGAATGAGAGTGAGAGGGACTGAGAGCCAGTACTAAAAAGCTACTGAAAAGAGGCCCAGAATATTGCCGGGTTGCACTTTAATACCAGTAAATTTACTGGAGACCAAGTTTTAAGAATGTTCTTTTAGATACAACAACATTCAACATGTTGAATGATCCACTGTACTGTTAAATTTGTATTGTAAGTGGAAGTGGAAGCTAGTAAGCCTAGTTTGCTTACATTCAACTAGATGGTAATTTTCGTAGATGTTATTTCCACACCTGCTAAGACATTGGCAGCTCCTGCACACAGACAGGCAAATTCACAAAATGATTGTGCGGCTTTTCGGCCACTAAACCTGCACAAATAAGACAAAAAGAAACCATGTAATTCTCAAAGAACCCACAAAGGGTGAAATGCACCCCTAACTGCACTGCCAAGCAAAAGGCAGCTCGTACTCCGGTGCAATTTGCACATATTTAAATGAGCAGAATATGCATACATTTGGTGCAAAATTATCCCCTTTCTTTGCAAATGAGCCTAATTGCAAAAAAAGTCCAATTCACAAACACCAGCGCTAATAGCCACACGCAGTTAGAGTGAAAATTATGATTGTCTTCAGAGAGTTGGTGGTAACTGAAGCGCATTTATTTATTCATTTGTTTTCCTTCATTTAAGGGGTGTCACACCCAGACTTGCCAGTGATCATGGCAGCAGAGATTGTAGCCAGGCGAAGGCATCGACATGCCAGGTGTGTTTGTGAGTGGATATTTCGAGGATAATATCCCGGAGCCGGAGCTGGTGCGGGAGGTGGCCATGGGTGAGAGGCGCCGGGAGGGTGTGGGGATACTCACGAGCCCCCAGCTGAGCGGCGCTGTGTTGGAGTTCTCCCCGGGGAACGAGAGGGTCACCTCGATCCGACTGAAAGTTGCGGAGAGGAAGACTCTGACTGTTGTTTGTGCTTGTGCACCAAACGGCAGTTCAGAGTACCCGGCCTTCTTGGAGTTGTTGGGTGGCGTCCTGGAAGGGATACCACCTGGGGACTCTATAGTTGTGCTGGGAGACTTCAACGCTCATGTGGGCAACGATGGAGAAACCTGGAGTGGGGTGATTGGGAGGAACGGCCTCCCCAATCTGAACCCGAGCGGTACTTTGTTGTTGGACTTCTGTGCTAGCTATGAACTGGCCATAACAAACACCATGTTTGAGCATAGGGTGGTTCATAATTGTAGTTGGTACCAGAACACCTTAGGCCACAGATCGATGATTGACGTTGTGGTTGTATCATCAGATCTGCGGCCGTATGTCTTGGACACTCAGGTGAAGAGAGGGGCAGAGCTGTCAACTGATCACCACCTGGTGGTCAGAAGGCTGTCGGTGCCTGCCGAGGCGGCAACCTAAGAACCCGCTGGTGGACACCAGCAGTGAAGGAAGTGGTCAAGCTGAAGAAGGAGGCTTTGGCTGGCCCAGAGGTCTCCTGAAGCAGCAGACAGGTACCGGGAGGCCAGAAGGGCTGCGGCTTCAGTGGTCACTGAAGCAAAAACCCGGGTGTGGGAGGAGTTTGGGGAGGCTATGAAGAAGGACTTTCGGTTGGCCTCAAGGAGGTTCTGGCAAACCGTTACACAACTCAGGAGGGGAAAGCAGGACTTGGCCCAGGCTGTGCTCAGCAGGGGAGGAGAGCTGTTGACCCGGACTGGGGAGGTTGTCGAGCGGTGGAAAGAGCACTTTGAGGAACTCCTGAACCCGACCTACACGTCCTCTGTGGAGGAGGCAGTTTGAAGACTCGGGGGGAAGACTCACCAATATCCTTGGCAGAGGTCTCCGAGGTAGTCAAAAAGCTCCTTGGTGGCAAGGCGCCAGGTGTGGATGAGATTCGCCCTGAGATGCTGAAGGCTCTAGACTTTGTTGGGCTGTCTTGGCTGATATGCCTTTTCAGTGTCGCGTGGAGGTCGGGTACAGTGCCTGTGGAGTGGCAGACTGGGGTGGTGGTTCCCATCTTCAAAAAGGGGGACTGGAGGGTGTGCTCCAATTACCGGGGTATCACACTGCTCAGCCTCCCCGGGAAAGTTTCCTCCTCGGATCCAGGAGGAGCAATACAGATTCCGTCCTGGCTGTGGCACAATGTTTCAGCTCTTTACCCTTGCAGGGCTGCTGAGGGTTTCATGGGAGTTTGCCCATCCAGTCTACATATGTTTTGCCAACTTGGAGAAGGCTTTCAACCGTGTACCTCGGGGGTCCTGTGGGGGGTACTGTGGGAGTATGGGGTACCGGGGTCGCTGCTACAAGCCATCCGGTCCCTATATAACCAAAGTGAGAGCTGTGTCCACATTCTCGGTACAAAGTCAAACACGTTTTCAGTGGGTGTTGGACTTCACCAGGGCTGCCCCTTGTCGCCAATTCTGTTTGTGATATTCATGGACAGGATCTCAAGGTACAGCCAGGGGTAAGAGAGTCTCTGGTTTGGTGACCTCAGAATTGTGTCTCTGCTCTTTGCAGATAGTGTGGTTCTGTTGGCTGCATCAGGCTGTGACCTTGCATGCACTGGGGCAGTTTGCAGCCGAGTGTGAAACGGTTGGGGTGAGAGTCAGCACCTCCAAGTCCAAGGCCATGGATTTCTGCCGGAAAATGGTGCATTGCCCCCTTTGGGTTGGAAGTGAGCTGCTGCCCCAGACGAAAGTGAGTGAGGGTAAAATGGAGCGTGAGATGGACAGGCAGATTGGTGCAGCATCAGCAGTAATGTGGGTGTTGTACCGGACCGTGAAGCGGGAGCTGAGCTGGAAGGCAAAGCTTTCGATTTACCAGTCAGTCTACTTTCCAACCCTCACCTATGGTCATGAGTTTTGGGTAGTGACCGAAAGAATGAGATCAAGCATACAAGCGGCTGAAATTTGTTTCAGCGATTGAGATTGAGATTAGGATGCCTCCTGGACGCCTTCCATTAGAGGTTTTCCGGGCACGTCCAACTGCTAGGAGGCCCCGGGGTAGACCCAGAACACGCTGGAGGGATTATATATCTCATCTGGCCTGGGAACGCCTTGGGAGCCCCCAGGAGGAGATGGAAAGTGTTGCTGGGGAGAAGAACGTCTGGACAACCCTGCTTAGTCTACTACCACTGCAACCCGACCCCAGATAAGTGGAAGAAAATGGATGGATGGATGATTGTAGCTCGTGGTCTGAAAAATTCAGTTTTCTCCCTCTCTCTGCCATTGTCCTGCCTACTGCATTCTTGGTGCAAAGCCACCATTTATAACCTACTTTGCCACATGGATAATTGCAATCAGACGCAAAACAAGGGCAAATTACACTCAGCTACAAAACTTTATATATAATCTGACCTTGAGACAGGGCACATAGTGGTTGGAAGTGATGCGCAATTCATGGTGCGATCAGCGGCCTCAATCCATTCTTTGTGACTTCGCCCCTCAGTGTGTTTGTCCTGCATTTTACCAAGGAGGCAGGGAGTCCACAGTGTTAACTGTCTTGCTGTCTATGTTTCCTCTGATACTGTACTTCTTCATTCTCTTCAAGTTAATTGTACATTTATAGAAGAATGATTTTTAGTCATTGGTCAGAGTTTTTTTTTACATTGTATTTCAATGTATTACAAGTTGCCCTACTCATCATCATAAAATGGCCTCATCACCTCCCCCTAGCATGCAGTATGCACAATTCTCTAAATTCTCTGAATCTCATTCACTTTGATGCCCTCTCCATGCCAATAACAAACGCCTGTTGGTGGCGTTGTTTTGATGTCAGCAGCACCATCTCAAATTGCAGGTTTAATGCATGCAGCAGCACAGGGAATTGCTCTTTGAATGCCACTCATGGAATATCTAGTGGAAAGTGACGGCTGCTGTGAAGAAGGGGCTGTAAACGGCTATCTGCTGTAGTGTGATAATTCATAATTACATGCAAACTCCCCAGGGGGAAGTTTTTACATTAGGAATAAAAACATCTCCAGTGAGTGTTTGCTTGTCCAAATAGGGTGTGAACTCCTTCCAGAACAAAACCCTGCCTCCCTCACATGGCTGATGTTTAAGCAGAACAGCGTTCTCCAGCTTACCTCCCTCCCACCGCCTCGCTCCGCTCATTTAGCATCATACATTTGCATTTCTGTTTGCTTTGGTCTGTTTTCACTTTTGAAATCTTAACTTCTGAAAATTACCCCCCACGTAACAATCACTTAGTCTGACCATCCATATTACAGTATTATTTATGATATATGTTTTAACATTATAGCAATAAGATATTTCTATAGAACCCTGTATTATATCTGTGGGACTTAATACTTGGTTTATATCACTGTAAGTACCCCATGGGGAAGTAAAGTTTTTTGCTCAATGTCCTTCCCAATGTATTGTGCCATACAATTCATTGGTATCAAACCTTTTTGGCATGTAAACCTTTATAGACAAGAATACAAAAATACTGCTATATGGAAAAGATAAGTGGCCTAAGGACAAAATAAAGATTGAAGATAATAATGATGATTAGTGGACCAAAAATGTTTTGGATAGCAAAAAGGTTTTGTCTGACTTCTGCCTTCAGTTTGAGTTTTTTTTCCTGCACCTATGCACACTTTCTTAAAAGGATTAAGGTTCTGTTTGACAGGTTAGTTTTGAGTGTAGCTATCCAAATCCTCATACACAAAACTATGCATTTAAAACATGAATAGAAAACAAACTTAATTGTATGTCTTAACGTACGTTTTTTCTTAAAATAGGTGAAAAACGTTTGAGACACACTTGATTCCAAATCCAGTCAACGAGTTTCAAGCATTTTCTTTTTAACTTGGGATAGGCCTAGCCTACGTTATTTTGATGCCAGTGGTCCTCCTTTCTTCAATAAAATTCTCTCTCTCTCTCTCTCTCTCTCTCTCTCTCTCTCTCAAAAATAAAAAATAATTCTGACGGAAATAAGTGTTATTGTGGGCTCAAAAGAATAAGTACACACTGGACTAAATTGTGTTCACGTTTGCGCCCAGTTAGCAGCTTGTGAAAAATGCCTTGTGTCATCTTTCACCCTCATATTCCCGCTGTGTGCACCGGGAGGGGGAGGGGGAGGGAGAGGAGGAGGGAATTGGGGGGGCTAGCTAGGCCGCCGAACCAGCGAGCACGAGGGGAGGGATTTGAGCCAGCCGTCAGTAGTGCGATTCTCCAAGCTCCGCTGCGCACATTCGAGGGCGTACGTGCGCGCTTCCCACTGGCACCAACGCAAAGCCGCACCGCGCTAACGATGTTGTGAATGAGGGAATAGAGTGACGTCAGCGGCCGAATGTCAACAATGTAGCAACTGAGAGTAGGCGTTCCAGTCGAGTGTAACAAACAGCGGAGACAGAGCGGCACGCCGCGCTGGATCACCACGCACACATACACGCGCGCGCAGTCGTACACACAGCGGCAACAACAAACCGTAGAAACACATACGTTGTGTTTTTTTGTGAGTGAGAAATAACCGAGTTGCAGCGACGGGAGGCTTTGAGGAAACGACAAAGCGAGTCATCATGTGAAAGAACTTATGTGGGAAACGGACAAAAGGGCTGGAATACGAGCAGAATAGAAAGTAAAAGGTGAGGTGGCATGCACGTTTCTTTCGTCTTTTCTGCCTCTCTGACCAATATCTTGCTGTGTTATTTCTGAGAATTCCCCGTTTGTCAATCTCAGTCTATTGTTGATGCTCTCATAATCGAGTTGCAAACTTGCATAAGTGGCGTAGCGGTGGCCTACAGCCAGGAGAGTCCTCACCGTGATATAGGCTATGGAAAAAGTTATAGAAAAAAAACTGAAAAACCGCATGCATGAATCTTGAAAGCTTGGCGGTGGTGCGAATATTGAAGAGTGTAATGTGTTGGGGGTGTGAACGCAGGTTCAGGAGTGAAACTCAACTCTGTACCACATCCTGTTATGCTTTGAGTCAGTACGCCGTGTGCGCTCCCTTTTCTCTGTTTTTGCAAAGTAGATGCGTTGGTGATCCCAGAGGAGGGTCAGGCATGCCTCTGCTTTTATGAGGAAAAATGCTCCATAAAGAAGGCGATGTCATTTGCAGCGTCATTAAACACCTCCCTCATTCACTACATGTATCATTCTTCAATTTATTTGGAGCTGAACAGAATACATATTATTATTATTATTATTATTATTATTATACACTACAGCATTTTTTATGCCATTTCCCAATCTGAAATCATCACTTATTACACCTCCTCATTAATCCACATTTAAAAAATCGTCTAAATATTTGCTGTGTAAGGACGAGCGTTATTTGCTCCGACAGCCAATGGAATCATCTCAGTCGCTCGACAGTGTCGTTTAAGAACCCATGTTTTCATTATCATTAACCCCTTATGTTAAACACATCGGGAGCAAGCCCGACTCCCATCACCTTGCCGAAAATAAAAGAACACATTGGTGGTTTTTAAATCAAGTGGTGATGGTATCAGAACAGCTGCGCCTTTACGCGCGGTCCTGCATTGTCATGTGAATGGGCACTACAGTAGTGGTGTACTTATTATGTAGGAGTCAGTGGTGAATTATGTTGCGATGCAAGTCGGTTAGGTCTCACAAGTCGATATGAAAAATAAAAGTGGATATTTTATGGAAAAACACCTTTTATAAATATTTCTTTCTTTAAAAATCTTTTAACAAACCAGATGGATGGCATAAACTGTTATTCATACAATCCATTAACGTATTAAAGATACCTATTAGATATTAAATGTGGCTCATTTGTGTTTTTGACAAAGTTTACAATGAGAAAAAAATCGGTTGACAATCCTTATCTCAGCTTATAGCGTCCACGTTTGCTTTGCTGAGTCTCTTGTGGACTAAAAAGAAGCACAAGAAAATGTGTCCAGGCAGGTAGTGCTATGTCTTCGCAGAACAAGAGGGCAGAATAAATGTGTTTATTTCGGGATACTATTGTTTGATCGCCACGTGTTTGACTCGGCGATGAGGTGCCTGAAATCATAAGGGAGTGGAGTGATGCTACCATTAATGCGGTGATACAGCATTTTGAGGAGCAGTGACATCCATAGCATCACAGCCTCTTTGTCTGATTGTGCTGATGCAACGCGATGTTGGCACTGTGGGGATCGCAGCATCACCCTCCATCCTCAACCATTTCTCACACGATGTGTCGCATTGTTGCTTGTAGGCTATTTCTTTGAATTTATAACATTGTAATAATTGGATTTCATGAATAAGTGGTGCAGATGATTTTGAGTGCTTGATTAGAAGAGAAGGTTTAGGTCTCGTAGTAATATATAATCATTGTCATTTTAAAGGCGCTGAAATGAAAACACATTGTCACTAGCATCGCTCTGCTTTCACAACACGTGCATGGCTGCAGCACTCATGCGCAGTTTTACGCGCAGAGCCTTTTGTTCTGTACAGTAGCCCCGCTGCCTTTCTTTTCCCATGGCAATCCCCTGCTTATTGTGAGTGGGAGGGTGTCCAAAACTATAAACCCCACAGTGACTCAGTCAGCCTTAAATGCCACTTCATCCAAAGTGCCAACTTTTAGCCTATTTCTCCTCCTTATATCACATTGTCATCTGAAATATCAATTTATATTGATTTCTCTGCATCAGGATTCATTATTTTCTTTGTCCATCAGTATAAAGAGAAGAATTAAATGACAAATGACATTTTGACCTTGATAGCCAATTCTCAATAGTATAAGGGTAAAATAATAAGATACGTTCTATTATAAGCCTTTATTTAGTTGGGCCTTTTGGTTAAAAACGCAGACCACTTTTGACATCACAGGGTCCTCATAAGGGCAGAAAACAGGAAGTGAAGACAGATTGATTACACCTGGTACTCTATATAGAGAATACACTGGAAATGAACATTGTTGTATCACATAATGAAATGACCAACAACTACCTGTTGTGGAGGAAAAAAAGGAAAGAACGTTTTTTTTAACTAGTTATATTTTTAATATTTGATTTATTCAGTCACCTATTTAGCATTATACTTTCTATATATTTGATGATGTGAAGGTCAAAATGCTGTTAAAGCCTTCTACTCACTACCAGGAACATAGCTGTGTTGGGGATTATTGTGTTTTTTATTCAATTATCTTAAAGGTAGCCAAATTGAAGTATACAATGAGTCTTAAAATACTGCTATCAACCTGTAAAATACTCACCATGGTAGGTTTTTAATTGAACAATTTAACTCCCCGCAAGTTGCTAAAACCCCCAACTTCCTAGGACACCCAGGACATGACCTCAGTGTCCAAAATGGGAGCTACAACCCTATTTGGGATCTTCACCTCTTTGGTTAAAGCATCCACATTATATAACAATAAAAACTATGCACAAAACATTTAGAACATTTTTAAGTTTCCTTTTCCTCTATTTTGAACGGCCCTAACATTCTGTCACAACTGCATCAAGTGCATTAAAATGGATCAAGCAGGACTTAATTAAACCACTGAAGTCCTTTAAAAAAGATAAGTCATAATGTTGGACAAAATTACTGTTATTATATAACAAGATCATCTCAACAAGTTGAGCTTAGTTTGGGAACATCTCTCAGTCTGAGTGAGGCTGTTTTGGGGATCTTGACATAATGAGTCCCTCAGGGTTCCCAGCCACAGCTGAAATCCCAAATGGCAACAGGATCCCTTCATGTGACCCTGCCGGTCCACCTTAATGCTTTCCATTCTGAACTGTATGAATCGAGGGTCAAAGGATAGAGGGTGTCGTATGCTGTACAGATTGTAAAACCCCTTGAGGCAAATTATGATTTGTGATATTGGGCTATATAAATATAATTGGCTTGACTTGACTTGAACTCTACCATCCATGGCTAGCTCCTCCAGGTTTCCTCTGAGCCCACGAGTAATCATGTTTTATGGTGCTGAAGTTGCTATCAAGCTAATTACAATGCTGATGGCAGAAGAAACTGCTTGTGTTCAAAAGTAACCAAGCACTTATGGGTTAATGATTCATGAAATTGCACTTGGAGCAGGATGTGATGGCGTGATCACTTGTGTGATCATAGATGGATTTCTCCTGAAGACAATCCCAGCAGCCTCTTAAGGTGCTAAATCTGCATCAGTTTAGTTCTTATGAAAACATAGCAGAAGTGTGGTTTAAAAGAAAAGCATATTCTTTTTATTCTTTTATTTTTATATTTTATTTAACAGGGACCTTGCACAATACATATATTGTACCAGATATAACTAAAAGCTAATTTTCATCTGTAGTCCCTGTAGTCTTCCTAATGAAATGAATAAAAAGCTGCAAATCCCCATCTCTCACATAGATTTTTTTCTCTCTGCATCATTAAAGGATCGTTTGCATCACTGAGGATATTTGAGTAACCCCCACCAGCTCAGCTCAACATCCCAAGCCAGTGCCTTGGCCAGGAAAAAAGAAGAAAACATGTTCCCATAGCTCTCCCACGTCAGCACAAAGGCATGTTTGACTGGGCTGCTGCCAGTGTGGGGCGTAGATGGAACAGCACTGCTGGGAGAAATCTAAGACCCTGCACTTTACACCAAGGGCTATTGTTTCCCCTCTTTCTCTGTTGTGATCCCTTCTTCTCTCCATCATATCATGGCTGCTCACTCTTCTTCTCACGCCGTTCACAGCAGCGATGTGCATTGGCGTTATCGTTCGCCATGTGAAATCAGATTGCATTATCCTGTCAGACCCAGCTCTCATCAGTCTGTGGTTGCAGAGTCAGCGCCTGTCTGCGTGTTTGCTGCTCAACGAAGACGCTTGCCAAGAAGCTATCAAATCTAAAACACCACAGGCAGATTTCTGATTGTTCTGGGGTTTTTTTCTTTTTTCCCTAGAAATTATCAAGACACGTAAATCATCCTGATAGTTGCGTCAAACTTATTTGATGATCTCACAGACTTGTCATATTGCCTCAAGCAGAGAGCTTCACCTTCTCAACTCTGAGTTAATACTCTTTAGAAACCCATCCTGTGGTGATCCATAAGTTTACAACTGTGCAAAACATATTGAGCTAATGAAATGATGCACATCTGGTCCTAATAGCTTTGGAATTAAAACATTGGAGGGGTGGAAGAGGGAGGGCAGGAGGTTTGAAGAAGAATGAGCCATGTGTAAAGTGCCGTTCAGTGAATGAAGAGAAAACATTAAGCACAGTGTAATGACCTGTTTGTATTGGATTAGTGCAGCACTACTACTACTGGCAAGGGACTGGAGAGCATTGCAGAAGTCTGTTTACACTTGCACTACTGAGCTGGAGAGAGCTCAGTGCAGAGGTGCTGCTGGTACATTTGGTTTCCTTACATTCAGTGAGCTGGAGGTGCACACAACTAAATCTGGCACAGCTGCTATTTTGACACAGCTCCTCAGTCAGAAGTCAAGAAGCCAGGCTTCAACATTCTATGGAAGACAGTTTGAGTCAATGAATTAAAAGGTATTTGATTAATTAATTAACAATACGTTAATCACATGGTTAAGATTAAACCTGGAATTATAAGCAAAAAGTAAGAGTTCTGATTCCTAAAA
Source organism: Maccullochella peelii (assembly GCA_002120245.1). Classification (NCBI taxonomy): domain Eukaryota; kingdom Metazoa; phylum Chordata; class Actinopteri; order Centrarchiformes; family Percichthyidae; genus Maccullochella; species Maccullochella peelii. The sequence continues at coordinate 25,158 of LKNJ01002695.1, read as the reverse complement.
CTAAAGTCAGTTCTGAGTTTAATATCAGAACTGAATTCTGATTCTGAATTAAGTGTTAGTTTGTTTTTCTCAAAATACTGACTTAATTTCAACAAAATTGCTTTAAATTCCTGATTGGATTTAAGTTTTAACTCTAAAACCTTTCTGAGATTTCTGACATGATTCTGAGAATTCTCACTTAAATCTGGGAATTCTTAAATAAAATTCTGAATTCTCATTGTCTTTATAACATTAATTAATTTAAGAATTCAATTCAGTGTTCTTCACATGGCATTGATCCTCCACTGAATTCTGACAATTTTAATATCAGACTTATTCTCAGAATTATGAGAATTGACCTAAATCTAAGGTTTATTTCTTCTCAGAATGGCAACTTTATTTTTGGAACTGAGTTAAATTCATAATTGCATTAAACTTTGAATTTAGAATTTTGTGTTCTCTGACATGATTCTGGGAATTCTGAAATAAATCAATTCTGAGAATTCCCATATCAGATCCAGTAATCAAATTGAGAACTCTCATTTTCCTCTCATAATGTATTCATTTCAGAAACTCAATTGTGTTCACATAACTCCAATCCTCCCCAAAATTCTGAGAATAAAAGACTTTTGATTAATTGGCAGAATTTTTAAGCTTTTTTGTCAGACATTGATCTAATATAATAATTATTATTATTTTTCTTGAGATTTCTGACATTATTCTGAGAATTCTAACTTAAATGTCAATTCTCAGAATTCTAGTTACAAAAATTCTCAAATGAATAGAGAATTCTCATTATTAGTTAATTTCAGAATTCAACTTGGATACATAGAATTCTGAGAAAAACAAAGTTGCGATGTCCAAAATCACTGCCTCGTTCACTCATTCACTGCGCTGTCTATAATGGACACTCAATAGTTACTCAATAGTGAGCAGTAAATTGAGATTTCAGACACTTATTAATAATTATCATTTTGCGTCATCACTGACAGTTGTAGAGCCGCTCAGCAGTAATTTTTGTATCTGTAAAATGCAAAGCATTGATTTGTGAGATTGTTAGCAGAAAGCAGTGAACACGCCACAGACACTACTTTTTTTGTTCCATTGTGGAATTTCTGGAGGCACTATACAGTGGTTTTCTTTGTTGACTTCTCATTTGACTTGATTCTGAGAATTTACTTGAATTTAATCTCAATTCTCAAATTTCTTATTTTGTACTCAGGATTAAAAAATTGAATTCATAATTCTCATTTCCTTCCCAGAATTAATATCAGAACTGAAATCATTTTTATTCATGTGGCCCTAATTGTCTTCCATACCTGTCAATTTTCTGTTGCCAGTTGGACAGTTCAGTTGTGAAATTGCCCATTCTTGACAAAAATAGCTATGAAACTTTTGCATATGTTACGGTTGTTTCTGAGGACGCTCCTGAACACACATGCAGTGCTGTATGAAACATGCACCTCCATATTTAAGCAAGTCCTTTGATGAAGCTTTTGCATGTTGTTTTAAATTCCACTGACTTGTGTGTGGTCTTTCTTTTATTATTCCAAGCATCGCAGAATGTGAATGACATGTGTGCTACAGTTTTCTCCCCCCTGAGCCCACTGGGAAAATGCCAGCCAAAGAGCCACATCAAGTGCTTTCGCTGTCTAGATATTCACCTTGGTAACAGTAACAGAGCAATTATCAAGGCATTGAACTAGGCCAGCTCCTCCATATATTCATGTTGGATTTTCTTAGCGTTTCTGAGGTTTTTCATAGTAAACACTATTGTCTGTGTGGTTGCCAGAGCCCACCCTCCTGATACAAAAATGATATGCATACCATACCAATTAGCGCAAAATGAGGCGGTGTAAACAGAGTGTGTCTCTAGGGTTAGACTCTCTGGTGTTTGCAGATCCTCTCAGTGTCCTCCTGGGGAACACTGAAGCACACAGTAGTAGTAGTAGTTCCAATTTAAAGTCCTCCTCTTGTCTGGCAGCAGTTTTCTCTTTGCAGCTGCTGAGTCACACATAAAGTAGAAGCTCTCACTGGCCAGAGAACAAAGAAATAAGTACAGATACATACAGAAAAGTAAAAAATAAATTATTAGAAGAATATATAATAACAATTAGAATAGAAACAAATATAGAAACTACACAAACCCGAAAACTCAAATACCCTCCACCATTTACTAAAAACTAAAAAGTTGCAACAGTGCGAAGCAGCTAAAATAAAGTGCTCGAGATTCACAAAAGTGTAGACAAAAGTCCAAAAACAAGGAATATTAGAGAAAGCTGTTGCAACATTCTGCCTACCACTCAGTGCCCGGAAGTAAAGTAATGGATTACATCAGAGTTACTTAAAACTCTGAGGTAAGACTGAAAATACTACAATGTTTTTTCTAACTCTGTGTTAGAAAACGTACTATTTGTGCTTCTTCTACTTTCAGCCAAATTACACCTAACATGCTTAACACATCTGTAAATACAACTGCACCTGACAGAATACAGGTAGTGGTTGTTGGTCACAAACATTTGTGTTTCTAAATATAAAGATGTTTGTAAATGACGTTAGAATGAAAAGTGTTAGTTTCGACACGGTTCTCCCCCCAACCTGCAAAGGCAGAAGAATGCTGTTGTGTGCTTCTTCCTCTGAAGTTTGAGGTCATATCCTTATATGTGACACCATTTTGTTCTGCTCACTGACATTGTGTTCACTGACAAGTGCACACTGCAACAGTGAAAAGCTTACTAGTTGCTGCAATCATCACTGTTTTCTCCCTCATGCTGAGTAATTAGAGTTAAACTCATTACACTGTGTGAATATATCAGCAGCAGATTCAACAGAATCCATAAAAACCCCAAAATCTTTCTCACAATATGCAACAGTGTTGACTGTCATAACCCAGACAGATTCCTGTATGCAGCAGAAAGGATTGGGTGTCAAAGATACTGTCATAAATATGATATTAAAGTACAGTTAAGGCCATTTGTGAGCCGAGCTCAATGGAATTCTGCCATCTAAATACTGTACATGCTGGAGTGATACGCTGATATCCCACTGTCCCATCTCTCTTTTCCTCCAAGAATGGATACTCACAGTCCTGGTATTTTTTTGTAGAGCCCGACCAGTACATAGCCAATATTATCTGCTGATATTGGATTATAACAGATATGTCGGTAATGGTGTGTATGTTGGCAGATACTCAAACAGATATTGCGAAGCAGTAAACTACACAATTGTTTTTGTATATATTGCAAATCAAGTTTAATATAGTTGACAAAACAATCTGTACTCAAGGTCTACTTACTCGCTTGTTCTGACTTAAAAGATAAAGATTTAAAGATTTGTAAGCCAACATGGCTAAGAAGTCCTAAATATTCACCTGTTGATGAAGACCATTTGATATGGTTGAAAGTTCCAGAACAAGCAGGTAAGTGGACCTTGAGTGGGGATTGTTGTGTCAACTGCTGTTTCCAAGCTCAAGAATGAACAGTCAAGCTCAAGTGTGATGCAGTTTTCTTTTAAATGGTTTTATTATGACTGGGTATCATTTGAAATTTTTAGATACTAGTGTTGATGCGAGTTATTTTATTTGTTTATTTATTGCAATTTGCGATTGAGTGTTGATACCTTACTTCAACATATGAATATGGGTTTCTATAAAAACCTTTTTTAATCATTTAACAAAGGAGTGTTGTCTAAAAATAAGCCCACATACAAGAACGTAACAAGGTAAAATAGTCTTTAAAAATGCACATATATCAGGAGTCATCTTAATAACCATGGCCAGACATTTGATGCCAGCCTGGACTTGTTATTGATAATTCTGCCATGGACAAATTTTGGTCTGTACCAAAAAAGTAGTGTTCCTTTTTCTATATAGTTATTAGTTAAAATGTCCAATAGTTTTTACCATTCAAAATAGACACTTATCTTATATCTGCTGTTACTGTCATCTTTGATAATAAAGTTTATTGTTCAACTGTAAAATATATTTCCTTACACATAGCTTTGTTACAAAATCTTTACGTTATATGTTTATATATATAATATCAGACAATGTATTGTTTGGGGTTTTTTATTCGCAAGTATTAATATTGGCCTCCAAATTGATCAGGCACATATTTTTTGCACATCTTACCTTCAGCATCAATCTCAGATTCCTTCCTTCACTGCCAAAAGTCATTCTTTGTGTTTTCTGATGAGTCTTACTAAGTTGAAATGGCTTTGTAGTCACTGACTGTAATTTAAACCATTTGTTGTAAGGGGCCAAATGAGTGAGTTCCAATCTTGCTAGAGGGCTTGACGTTTCCTGCCAAGGTCATTTTGTTTTCCCCCACCTCTCTCTCCGTCCTCCGGGTCGATGGGAAAAAGAAGTGGCACTTAGTCAAGCATAGTGGAAGGTATTTCAAACAATCAGCGGATTCCTGGTACGGGGAGTGAGATCATTTTAGTAAGGGAGGGGAGGGGAGAGAGCTGGGATGACCCCCGTGGCAGGACGCCAGAGCCGTTCAGTGATCACTGTAAGCTTGGAAGTGACACCAGCTGTGGCAGAGGTCAGAATTCCTCCCTAGATGAATTTAATTGTACTGCTTTGAACATCAGGGACACGCTGCAAAAACAAAACGATCCCATTGTGTCTGTGAGGCATGTTAATATGGAGCTCTGACTTCTGTGATGAACAGTATAAATAGAAAATAATAAGCATGCTTCTCTGAGGTTGGAGTAAACAAAGTGTCAGGGAAGAACTATTGATCATTCAATAAAGACAACAATTTGATCTCTTGTTTGTTTTGTGAGATCACATATAAGATATGACTATGAGAAATGCCTTTGGTTCATGTACATCATTATAGCTGCATGATCATGAACTTGATGATAACGCAACATCGTGAACTCGACTGTACAACATCCATCTTTAAAGTGACAGTTGACTCAAAGTACATGCATGCAGATAGTTTTGGTTTGATTTGTCCTGGTTTTGAGATTTCTATCTCTGAGATTTCTGCCTAAGCTCCAAGACAATGAACTTTGAACAATGAACTAATTAACATGAATTCCATAGGTTGGGCAAACTACAGAATGAGCTACCACTCACACTTAGAAAAGACAGAATGGACTGTATGGATTTGCTCTTCAAGAAGACCAAGAGAGTGGTGAGTTTTAAATAAAATAAACTATCTCACTTATCGCACTGCATCATTTCCTGACAGGTACTGATTAGCAGCTAGTTTGGCAGTTATCAAGTCAATGACCAGCAGCTGGCAAATAGTGTAGTGAAGAGTGGTTGAAATTTACCAGTTAAAGTGTTAAGCACATTAACATAACATTGTTTTAAGTTTATCACCTTAATAACCTTGAATGAAGACTTGTGGCTGTGAAGCATTTCTCATTCTGAAAAGCTAACATTAGCTTAAGCAGCTGAAGTCAGAGATGTAGTGTTGTCAGTCAGATACAGAACTTTTCACCATCAGACATTACTTAACTGCAGTTTGTCATTATTACCATAAGTGGACAGTGTAGCTGTTATGAAGAATTAATATACCACTAATGCAATATCATACTAAATGTGATCTAAATGGGATTTTGTTTCCTGTAGAAAATTAGTTAAGATAACTTAGAATAAGTTCCAACCAAGGAACAACCTAATATGGTTCAAGGTACATTTATATTTATTTGTCATTCTACAACACAGGGCTGCACAATGAAATGAAAGTTGTAGCCCCTTCACGCTATACATGTCATTTATTTATGGTGGAGTGCGGAGGATGAGATGGAGTTGAGGAGTCTCACAGTCTGAGGAAAGAAGCTGCTCTGTAGTCTGGTGGTACGACAGCGGATACTTCTGTATCGCTTGCCAGGCGGTAGCAGGGTGAATAGGCTGTGGTTGGGGTGGGTATTGTCTTTTAGTATCCTTTGGGCTCTGTGCAGACACCTCACCTCTCCGATATCACTGATGCTTGGTAGATGGGTATCCATGGTGTTCTGGGCGGTTTTACTCACCGGCAGCAGAGCCCTCCAGGCCTGGGCTGTGCACATCCCATGCCAGTTTGTAATGTTTCCAGTCAGGATTCTTTCTATTGCTCCTCTGTAAAGATTAATAAGAACTTGGCACAGGAATTTTGCCTTCTTAAGTTTCATCAACATTAAACATAATTTTATCTGATTCTTTTCAGATAAGATCATTTGGTGATAATTGGTACAAACGTATCTGTTTACTACAGAATACCAAATAGGCCTGGAGTGGATGTAAAATAATAGCAATTTAGATAAAAATTGCAATATTGGTCAGAAAAATCACTTTTACTTAAATTGGAGACATGAGTGGAATTTTGTTTCTGGTGCTCACAGAAATAAAAACATTTATTTCCCAAAATTTTTCCAGAAACATTGTCCCTAATATTATGAATAATCAACAGACTGTAAACATCTTCTGTAGAAAGTAATTCCAATGAAAATGTTGACTGAAGTTGAAGATAGATATCTTCAAACCATCTCAAAACCTGGTTAAATAAAACCAAAGATACAACTAGACGTAAATTACATCTTTTTTTCTTGCTTTTTTGGTCGTTAACCAACCTCTTAACGACTGCATTCATTTTGAGGCCGTTTACAGTAAACCGTATCATATCTTCATTGACGTTGAAGCAGTGGAGTGTAAAACAACAAAGTGTGTTCACTATGCGGTTTGGTAAAGAAGTGCAGCTGTAAAGGAGTTTGTGTGAGGGAGGAGGAGAAGAGGGTTGTAGGGGGGGGGCATCCTGTGAGACCAGCACAGGTGGTTGGGAGGGGGATGGTTTAGTGGTGGGAGGGGAGGGGGGAGGTTGTGGGCGTGGAAGTGCAGTAATGTGCCCACTTCCTGCATCTAGCCCCTGTGCTGTACTGTAAGCTTAAAATGAGATCAGCAGGATTTGCTGGCGGTGGCTTCCTGCCATTTCACAGCAGGCAGCCATAGGTGGAGATCCTGTCTGTGCACTGTAGTGGCCCACTGTGCCTCATACTTTTCCTTATGAGGTTTTTTTTTCTAATCATGGCACCAAAAAAGGAGCAAGAATAGGAACATTAATTCTATAGGAAGAAAAAGCTGTGAAATGAAAGCATAAAAACGAGTATGAGTATGACGTTTACCCCAATGGGTTTCCATTTGTTGTACACAGATGTAGAACAGAAAACATGAAAGTCTATGTGTTGGGTTAAACCCATGTATACAGCCCTTCCTGTGGGGGAGTAATCTGTGGATATCCATGTGGATACGTGTCAGCCAGGTTTATGCTGATTTCATCCTGTAATTTCAAGTGAATGAGCCTATAAAAACATAACGATCACAAGTCCTCTCAAGACATGTTTGGGGCAGTTCAGTTATACTCCTGTTGGTTTTGCTCGATTGGTCAGATGAGAACAATGCCATTCAAACTTGGGTGGCACAAAAGAAACTCTATCGGCCTCCATGTCTACCTCATTGTGGATCGTTTTGGTGCAGATTAATTATTGGTTTATGGATATTTAAGTTGTTGTCAAAAAGTACAGTAATATTGAATGATTCTGCAAAACCTCAGATTCTCTTCAGCAATGATGCTTTTAAACATTCACTGCCAAACTTTTTTCAATTCTTCACTCTTGTTTTCTTTATTGCTTGTCCATGATGTACAGCATTTTAATAAAACGATACATATTGGAAAAATTTATTCTGAATAATCAGTGTCAAACTTGCAAATCCCATCACTCTATCACTAGTTAGTACTGAGAATGTAATCCAGAGTAACTAGAGGAAATTACCCCAGAGCACAAGGTTTTATGGGCATAAGAAAACGATTGTTGGCATCTGATAGCCAGCAGTTACTCATTCTAGCTAAACCTCAAGTAATAAAAGGTGTTTTTAATGCTGTGATATCCAGAAAAGGGAAATTATGACAAAAAACATATAGTCAGTTTGAGTCCTGGTGCGTTTGCAGTCAGGAAGTGTGAACCTAAATGACCCAAATAAATTCTAACTGTAGGTGTGATTTGAGTTCATGGTCAGTTCAGTGGGTGTCCGCCTGTGTCTCCCTCTGGCCTGCAGTGAGTAAGCAGGCTCTTGTTGTGTACCTACAGCAGTCATGTGCTGCCTTGTGCTCTCCGCTGGCCGGACAGATGGTGAAAGGTCAACAAGGCAGTGTTGTGGACGCTCCACTGTTGATACTGAGTCACAAGATCTGCTTCAGTCAAGCATGTTAAAACAATGCAGTGTAGGTGCCTGTGAACCTGCTACCTGCCTCTGAATTTTTACCATTCACTCACAGTTTTTATGTTGGATTTTAAAGGTGAATTTTTAATAAGAATATTTTTTTCCTCTGTTTCTGGAAATTAGATTGAAGTTTTTTCAGTCTTGATTGGCTCCTTGGAGTCAGGCAGTTTTGAAGCTTTTGTACCTCTTTGTACCATTTGTTTCAGTGTGTGTGTGTGTGTGTGTGTGTGTTTAACTTTTTTTTTACTTGACGGTGTGTGTTAGTTTGAATTTGCTCTTTATTTTGTAACCTTGACGTGAAGCACTTTGTAAAATGTTTCCTCAACAAGTGCTTTATAGATACAGTTTTAGTATTGCTTCATTATTATTATCAAATTATCAATTGGAACCGGTATTGTCAGCCAATCAGGGTCCAGGTTTTGCAACTCTTTTAATAAATCCTTAACATTACTCATATCCCAAACCAATTAGTGCTGAAACAATCAGTTGATTAATCAATTAATCGAGCAACCGAAAATGAATTAACAACAATTCTGATAACTGATTTATCATTTAAGTCATTTATCAAGTAAAAAATATTTGCCACCATTATTATTCTATAAATGGGAGGAGCTGGTATTGTCAGTAGGGTCCAGCTTTGTTATAGTTTCACATTTGAAGACTTCAGTTTACTTAAATATTTTTATTTATTGACTGAACAATACTGTATTTGATCATATAATTATAGAAATTATAGAACAAAACCAACACTTTTTTTTTGTCAACTGAGGACAAGTAGGGCTGGGAATAGTTTGCCATTTTTCAATATTAGTTCCAACACAATAGCTGAATTTCTCTACCAATACCAAAGCTCTACTTTTTTGATAACTTACTTTGAAGGAAATAAACATGTTTTTCTACTGTAAGAAAGAACTAACACCCTATATTAGTTAATTTATTGAATATTTTTGTTTCATTTTGTTTTTGTCCACATGCTGATCCTTTGTGTTTAGAAGGCAACTGCCAAAGGAAGGTGAACAATGTTTCTCCCACAACCTTTAGTTTACATGCAGGTTTTGAACTGTTAAAGACACCGAATTACATTTGTAAACAAATTTGAGTGTATTTCTGTTTAACAGGTTTAGAAACAAGATACTCCCTTATCAAAGGCACAACCTGTTATTTCAGCATTTGTGCTGGGGCTTAAAGAGGAAGCACGCCTCAACAGAACCACAATTTCATGTGGAGTTTGAGTAGACGAGATCTCAGAATAAATTCTACTGTGGTTGTGTCATTAAATGAAATGTAATTACGTTAGATAGTGAAGAATGTCAGAATAATTTAAAAAAATACATTTTAAATTTGTTTATGCTACAGAATTAAACAATAAACTGAGGCATTGTTGTTTCAGTTTAAGAGATGAATAGATCTATTTTTTGACAAAACAGTCGTTACTTAAGGTGCACTTACAAACTTTTTTCAGCACTTTTCAATCACTTCTTCATCTCTATATGCTAATAATGTCCATGAAAGTTCTGGAAAATGCTGGTAAGTAGACCTTGAGTTCAAATTATTTGGTCAAACTATTATTTCCAAGGTCAGGAATTAACTTTCATATTCATGAATATATACTGTGTGTTTTTGTTAACTTTTTTGGGTGTCCTTTGTAGAGTCTTCTACAAAGACTCAACACTCCAAATAATTTTCTTCATTTAAAAAAAGGAGGTTAAATGTTGCCTAAAGGCAAGAAGTCATACAAGAATGTTGACTACAAGTGTACATTATACAAGATAATGATTTAAATCTGATCAAAGAATAAGTCAACAAGATTACAAATCTGACCAGACATTCAATGCTAGCTTTCGATACTTAACAGTTTTTGATACTCTGTGCTATAGACACATCTTGGTCAGTACCAATAAAATCTTTAGGTTTTAAGATAACACAGAAAAATTAGCAAGAGCATGATTTTAGCTCTCTTGGATAAAGTGTTGTACATGTTTAAAGTCCAGTTACAGTGGCTTAACTATAAAAAGCAGAGAAGAAGAAAGATTGAGAAACAAAGGCAGATGCAGAGAGAGAGTAGAGATCAATAGTTGTGGCTGCATGGAAGGCTGTAGGAGCTGGCCATTTAGATGAATTACAGTAGCACAGCTTCCCTTTCATCTCACTCAAGGATTGTGTCTGGAGGGGAGGAAGCAAATTGGTTTTCATCATGTTTAGCAAGTGCTGCTCAGTCTGATTCTGATAGCTGAGTCTGTTTGGATACTGTGATGTATATTCCTTCAGGATGATATACAAGAGGAACATTTATGCTGTGCTTTAAGCCAACTATCACAGCCATCTTCTCCTCCAAGAGCACGGTGACAGACCCCAAACAGGCTAATCTGTCTATAATGTGATTCTTCAAGGGGTCGCTGTAACCATAGTGATATGTCTGTCATAAATGTGACTGTAACTGTAAGCACACGTTCAGGTCGAGCTGTTGGTGGCAGAATAAGAAGAGAAGAAAAAAGGACATTTCACAGCTGATTTGAATCTGAAAGTGAAAGATTTCTTTAAACACCAGCACACAAAGACACAGTGCTGTTAGCTCTCACTACATTACAGTCACGACTAAATCACCTTAGACAGTCTATGGTTAAAACTGCTCTATGATAGCTGTGATGTGACTCATGGTATTTTTTCCATTGTTTCAGGAAAAACTGTTGAAAACAAATAAGAATGAGGCAGATAGCTTCACTAATACCAAATTAATCAAATTCAATCTTGAAATGAGTTAATTTTTATTGGAAAGTTCTCAGCAGAACATTGGCAGATTTTTGTAAATTATAAGAAAATAAGATTTTTGAACTGAAAATAAATAACATGACCATGATCTGTGGCTGCAATATTTTTAATTACTGATTAATCTATCTTTTTTAAATTAATACATTAATTGAGTGTTCATTCTTGACATTGAAAATAGTAGTTTGACAAAAGAAAACTCAAGGCCCATTTACTAGCTTTCAACCACATCTCATGTCCTTCATCAGCAGACAATATTTTCATGACAACAGAGCCATCCACTGAGGAAGACTGTGAGATGCAAGTGAAACCACCTTTTGCCAGATAGATTACTTATCTTATCTAAGAGCAGCAAATCCTCATTGTTAAGCAATTAAATGTTTGATGTTTTTGAATAAATGAAGAATTGATCAAAATAGTTCATTGAATCATTTTCTGTGAAATCAATTTACTGTAATTTTCTCAGCACTAGTAAGATGGGGATTTTTAAATTTTTTTTATTTAACAGCAAACACAACTGTGAGCTACAGTAATGTGAAGCATTTAGGTAAAGCAGGTGGCTGGAAATAAAGTGGGTAGATTTTTGTCCCCATGGAGATTTGGAAATCTAGAAAAAAAATAGGAAAAAATGTTTTTGGACTTCAAAAGTTTGTGTGTAATACAAAATGTCTGATAATTAATCACAAATATGATATATAATATACTGCACAGCAAAAAAATTTAAATGTAAAATAAAAATGTGATTTCACAAAAATAAAACTCAAAATAGAATTTGTCCAAATTTAATTTGACAAACAGAATCTTAATTCAAGGTCCACTCTCTAGCTTTCACCCGCATTTCGTAGTTTTTTTCACAACTGAGCAAACTCTTATCTCATGCGGAAGACCGTGAGATACAGTTGAAAGCTCAGGAAAAAGCTAGTAAGTGGATCTTGAGTTAAGTTTCTATACGTAGATTAATCTTCCCTTTTTCTCTTTATTCCTGATTCTTGATTGTAGAAAATTCCTGATACAAGTAAACTTGCAGTGAAAGCAAAAGGAGCAGTATATTCCCATTGATGTACAGTTATTACGGTAATTTTTCACTTTCAAACAGAGTAAATTACTTTTTGAGCTTGTTCTTAAATGTTTCACAATATGTACTTGTACAGAAAGAGTTTCTCCCTGTCTTGCCATAGATTTAAAAAAACTTAAAGAATTAGAAGTTTTCTAAAATTATATCAAAACTCTTCACTCCTAGTCACAAAATCTGTGTTTGGAATCTTTACATTTAAGTTATGTATGAATCAACTGCTCAGCTTTTCTGTGCGATTGGATGAGTAATTGTGGATGATAGGAGGGTCTGTCTTCACGCTGCAGCGACGCCCTCACTGCGCACCACCAACGTGCCAATCGCATCTTTCTGCCTGTTAGTGATGTCGATGTGTCAGTGTGACAATACGCTGCTCGTGGATAAATGATCACTAATCACCATCAGAAGATGAAGGACAAGTCTGTAAGTAGCACGAATACTGTACATACTCTGGCTTTTGTTTTTATATGTCAAAACATTATTTTCTGTTGGCAGGAAGGCTGTTTTTTATTTTTTCCTGTTGTGGTTAGACTGTGTGAAGCCGAGGCAAACATTTGTCACAGTTACACACACAAACAAAGATTCAGACGGTGCTGTAGTCTGATTCTTCTAATTTATGATCTATATTTAATATATCATTTAGAATCCCAGCCGCAACAAGACTTTTTTATTTATTTAGCTGTAAAATAATTCATGGATTCCTTTTTGTTTTGAAGTAAAGTTTAAAGTCTAAAAGCAAAAACTTTCCATTAAAACAGAAAATTAGAAGGCTCTTGAAGACTAATAATATCACTTTGTGTTCGCAAACAACAGGAGAAAACCACACAGTTCGAAACTAATAAATTCTTGACAGAGTACACATTTCCATTTATAACTAAGTGTTGCAAAGGAAATAAAGCTTCCTTCTCTGACTTCCTTTGCAGGTGCTAGAATAGTGGCTGTAGTAGACTTGATATTCAATGATAATTAATCCAACTATGTATTTTGTTCCTCCCTATGCTAGTGTAAATCTTTTAACAAGCATCGTAACATCGCAACTCCAGTGATTGACTCACAAAATAAATAAAGGAAACCTAGATTTTTAACCCTTTCCTTATAATAATAGGTCCAGGCAAAATATCTCATTGAATATATCCTTGTTAAAAGGGAAGCTATAACTCTCAGGTGACATGCTGCTCACTAATCTCTTTATGGCAGCTCACTTATCTCACTTGTATATAAAGTCAGAACTCTTATTCCTGCTTTTCTCAATAATCTATAAGCAAATACAAAGGCGTTCTTTGTCCTGGAGCTATTAGTCTCATAGCCAGAGTTTGTGGCTTAGTGTATATAGTGGAGTTAAAGCTGCTGTGGTAGGAGCACAAGTTGTCAGAGTACTTAGACCAAACCACGTGGAGTGCTGGCATCTGTGTGTCAGGCCCTGAGACCAGCTCAACGTGGATACTTTGCTTTTGGTGGCTGTGGCATGCTGCTTTCGCCTTGTATGAGTCCTGGACCTCTCACTGTAATATAAATGTGTGTGTATATATATATATATATATATATAAAGATAGATAGAGAGATATATGTCCAACTGAGATCATAATTCACTTTTTCTGAGAGATCAACATATATCTTGGTTTTTGCTTGTGTACTTCTTTGATTAACATTCTAACTACCAAAAATAAGGAATGTAATTATCATTCAGCAGGGACAGCACCCCCCTATGCTGGTGTTCTTCAGTTGGCTTGGATGTTTGGCGCCGACTGATGATATTGGTACTGTAATTTGATTGGTGCAATATTTGTGTGGGTGGGGACTAAAAATAGTTTCTCCATCTATATTACTTAAATCTCAACAGCGTAACATGCCAGTCTGTGACTTACTCTGTGACATACAGAGTGCTGAGGTCACAGGACTACCTTTTGATATGAGCCACATCTGGATCCATGAAAGAGAGACAGCTAATGCTAGCTAGCTGCCCTCCTTTCTATAATGCCGAACGAACGCAGCTCTTACTCAGCAGGTGTTGAAATAGTATGAACAAAAAGTACCGTCTAGTGGGAAGTTTCCACTTTCTGACTGGAATACAAACTTAACAGCACAATGGGTCTTCCCAAATGGACAGATTGTTAACAGTTGATGGTTAACACTATGCAGATTTGTTGAAAAAGGGGGAAAAACGCCTTGTTGTAGCTGTGTTTCCATAAACAGATTTTTATGCGCATTTTGAAGTATCGCATTAGAAAAGCTGTATGGAAACGGCAAAATTAAATGATAAAACTTCCTCAGTCGTGCAAAAAAGTTTTTTTTGTTGTGCAAAAAAGAAAAGTGTTGATACACTAAATGGGATATGGAAGTTCTGACATAGCGAACATTTAACTCACATGACTGATCAGCTGTTTCCGTTGAACCGTTACGCATTAATTTATATTCGTCTGCGGACAGCATGAAACATGGCTAATACTAGCTGACATGAAAGAACAATTCAAACTTGCCCGATAGAAACTAATTCCTGAGGGCATCTCTACATTTTTCTCCTGTAGAAGTGTTAGATGGCCAAGGCCACTTGTTTTGTTTACTCTACCTCTACTTCTTCTACTTGTTTACTGGTGGATTACAGCTATACGTAAAGCGTAGCCTATACCACCAACTTCTGAAACTACGAACTAACAAAACTACGCTTTGCAAAGAGCCGTTATTTGCTCCAGACCACTTGATGGACACGCGCCTAATTCACATTTCTTTTTTGGGATATTTCAAAAGTTCTCTAAACATTCGCTTGACAATTGAAGGAAATACGGGTTTATAGGATATACAGTATGACGTTCTCCAGTAGCACATCATCGGAGTTGACAGCCGATGTGTACACAAATATGTCCAGTAACGGTTTTATCCTGTATTGTGACATGGGACAATATGCACAATAATTGTAATATCAGCATAGTTTCTGCATGAAATAAGAATTTCAGTGTGACTTAAATAAGTATATTGGTTTACCGGTGAGACCTGTTGGAACATCTTTGCAAGGTTGCATAAAGATTTTAATTTAGTCTCTTTAAGTTGCTTAATATTTCTTAATTATTATACCTAGGGGTGTAAGAAATGTCTCAAACGGGAAGCTAAAGCCTGAATGGCTTGATTCCTGTTCCTGTTCAGGCCAGTTGAATCTTGTGTGGTTATTAAAACAATGACTGGCACTAGAGAAAACTAGAGAAAAGGAAGCCAAACTGGACTGAGGAGGGGACAAATATGCCAAAAGAAAAAAGTAAATGCCATTGTCCAGTCTGAGGTAACAAATGTGTCAAAAAATAATAAGTATCCCAAGTATCCAAAGGGTTTTCTCTGTCTCCAAACAGTAATCACAACTCATTTTCATTGTGTTTGTCAGTAAAAAAAATTCCTTTTTCGAGGATGTTGTGCAATAGAATACAGACGTGAAGGGATTAGAGTTTCAAGAGTTTCGAATTGTACTGAAAAAAGTCCTTATTTATTAAAGGATATTTTCTAAGGAGTTGACTTCAATTAAATTTCTGCAGGTCCCTTTTTCTAAAGCAATTTTAAGAGAGCTAGGAAAACCTTTTAAAATGCTTTATGCACCAGGGCATTTTTTTTCTATGAAATGTGTGAAAACTGCCACAGTAGTGATATAATTAAACTTGTCCTGAAACAAGTGACAGTATCTTGAAATAAGGCAGAACAACGTAGAAAGCAGTCCATCCTTCAAATAAGTTCTTGTACATCAGAATCAAGTGAAAACATCCCATCACACACTTTTTTTCATATACTTTATTTTTTCTTGCATAAAATCAGGAGTTATAAGAGGTCTGTGAACTTCCTGTCCTCTAATCAAGGCTGAGTGTTTCGGCGGTGTGTGTTTTACAAAGCTGGAGTAATCCAAGCACATAATTCACACATGGCCCATATCTGGAGGTTTAAGTGCCATTGCTTGTTGCCTGGGTTTGTGGGAGGCCTCTCTGAAGTATCCGTGCTCAACTGTATGAGCCTGTCTGCCATTCTGCTTCCCATGATGCACCTCCCCATCTCCAGCCTGGTTGAAGGCAGTGAAAGAGGCTATTGTTTCTGTCACTCCGAGGCATTTTGCATGCACTTATGACACAGAGTGGGAGAAATTATTCCCATTTATACCCCTGGAATGTCTTTGAATCTATCAATTCTGTATGAATAAATGCTGCTCTTTGGCAGACTTTGATTTACAAGTCCTTTAGTCACAAATGTGCTTGTTTACATGTTTGAAAGAAAGGGAAACAATTTTTTGTACAGTACAAAAAGCAATTGGAAGAAGAAAAAATACAGTATTACAAGTTTTTAAATCAAAAGCAACGCTTTGTTTTATGCTAATTTCCTTTCTCATTGAGGCATTTTTCATTGTTAGACCACCTCCAGAGCCTGATTCAAATGTCTGATCCTCTGAACTGAGTGTTCTGCAAGAAAACAAGTGGCTTTCAGGACTTCTCTCCCCCTAATTCCTTTTTTTTTCTCACCGAGCTTTGATTGATGTGCAACAAACCACAGTTAGAAGAGCTTGAAGCTTCTCTCTGGGATTTTTCCTGCATGATGTAATGTTTTGATGATCCTCTATGTAATATGCCATGTGCAGTGACATCAAAACAAAAGAAATATCCTCCCCCTGAAAAGGTGGCCTTTCCTGTCTTCTCGGGCAGATCATATGCTTCACATACCATGAGACCCTTTGAATCCCCTAAACAGGAGGCTCTTTGCTTTGACGTGCGTGAGAACATTTGATTCTCTCTGTTCTCAAGTTCCAGGCCACATGAAATCCTAACAGAAATGAAGCTTCCTGATCCTAATTCTGCATCTATAAGTGGTGCCTAAAATGCCCATCCTTGTTTTTTTTTCAATCCTGAGCTGAGTCGTAGGAGTCTTAGCCACAGCTACTTGGTTGTGTAAATCAAAAGCGTTATGCACAGTTCATGAAACACTGCCCTATCCGTCAGCGGCGAGTCTATTTTTAACCCTGCTGTATCACGTATCACCTCGTGCCATTTTGTTCTTTTGTTCAGCGAGGAGAGATATTTCGGAACACTCTCAAGTAGCGTGGGAGGCAGTGGTCTCTCCCCGACAAATGATCCTCCCTGTGCTTTGTGTGTGTGAGGTGAAGCCCACGCCTGCCACTGACCTGTTGCAGAGTTTGAAAATGTGCTCTTCCCATTCATTAGACTGGGCGACCTGCGCTGCTACCAAGCACTTTCACTACATCTGTATTTTTGGTCTGTGATAGGATCCAGATGGCAGTCTGAAACACCCGTGCAGACCTCATACAAGCTTCACATATGGTAAACAGTAAAGGAATATTTAAAGGAGCCTTGCACCCGGGTCACTCTGTAAACAAGTGATGGTCCGTGCATTTGTAGTATTAGCAGTTCATTTAAAATCTACAGTGCCCCTTGTCTGGATGGGAATACTAATTCATACAAAGTCAGAGAGTCATCAGAACACATGTATGGCAAAAGTGTTTTTCCATAGATGCGAACGAGGTGAGGTGAAAAGCCAGCCGCCAAAGTCAGGAGCAAGATGTGATGAATCTGAATTCAATTCAGTTCAATTCAGTTTTATTTATATAGCGCCATATCATAACAAAGTTATCTCAGGGCCCTTTTTCATATAGAGCAGGTCTAGACCGACTCCTTATGTTTACAGAGACCCAACAATATAACACCCAAAGCGACAGAAGTAGTAGTGAGAGAGCAGTTCAAGTCCCTCTTACTTTTTTATCCGCACACACCTGGCCAATCGCTAAAGTCGGTGTGATTGTTGGGTTGTCGGTAGACGCAGCCCCCCTAATTCCGCCATCAGAAAGGAGTGGGGAAAGGGGTTTCAGATGCTGTTTGATGATCCGACAAGCATTTATTTTAAAGCATACTGAGGCCTTTTACATTCCACCCCATCAATGTAATCTGCATCAAAAAACACACTCCCAGTCTTCTCAGTGTCATAGCTCAGTCAACTTGCAACAGAAAGACTTTATAAACATACCACTGGAATCAGTGGAAGTACCTCTCTCCAGTGATAACAGTGTCTCAGGTGTCAATTGGTGATTAACATCCCTAAATCCATTTAGAATTCCTATAAAAATGCTCTCCTAACAGCATCAGATCTTGATTCATAGTCATCAAATTCAGAATAAAGTAATCCCAAACAGCAACTATTGGTTGCTACTTTGCTGCAGATTCAACCCCCTAACCCTAACAAAGACAGCTATGGACATACAGGCATCACAACAGTTTCCAATTTCATACATTTTTGCTTTCATAAAAAGAGCACGTAGAGTACCACCCACATACTAATGGTATTTGTGGGTGGCTTAACTTATTCTGTAAATAACAATATATGACATGCCTAGCTAAGACATGCAGTGACTATACTATGAGCCTATAAATAAAGATGAAGAGAAATAAAGAATGAAAACAGAGTAAAAGTTGCCTAGGATTCAAAGAGTTTAAGGAATGAAAGATAGATAAAAGTTGAGATAAATATAAAGATGCCAAATGATATACCACTCAAACAGACATTTAGAAAGTGCTATTTGTTTTTTAGAGGTCTAGTGAGTGACTTAATCTCCTGAGCCTGAAGGCTCATTTGCTGCTGTATTTCTTTGGGTTGGGTTATGATCCTCCTATCCAGTCTGCTGCTGCTGCTCTGTTTTGCTCAGATTTTTTGCTGCTATGAATGTGGTGGGGGAATGTGTGTGGGGCGGGGTAACAGAGGGGGGAGCACAGGAATTCCCACACACTTGACTCATCTTGCATTTGCTCTACTCCTTTGCCGAATCTCCCTCGCCACACATGGAAAAGGGGATGTTTTGTTTGTGAAACACAGCGCTCACAGGGCTGTGCACACCATCCTTGTTTTTCAGGCATCTGGGACCTGGAGACGCTGCACGATGTGGCGGCTCAGTTAGCAGGAGGAGCACCGCTGAGTTCATTCATCTGCCTGTCAAGGGCAGTTTTTATTTTTAGCCAAAATCCGTCAGGTCTAACAAAGTGGGACAATTTGAGCAAAGTCGAGGGCAGCGTTCGAGGTCCTTTCCACAAAGTCAATCTTTTCCTCCCCTCTTGGGAAAAGCTCCGGACAGCCGTGCTCCAGGCCCGGGTTTTGTTGAGTCATGTGAGATCATGTACAGATAAACACAGGAGAGGTGGGGGCAGCGGGGTAAATGAAGCGGGTGGGGTTAAGGCCAGGGGCAGCAGGGGAGCTAAAATCTGCTCACAGGCTAGCAGAACGCACTTGTGCTACCCTTGTATAAGGTAATGTCTAGTGAGCATGTTGGGGTGGGACGTGTGCACTGATTTATTTTAATACACTGCAGGTCTTGCCAGTCAGGGGAGGGATGTCGAGCCTTCTAGTTTGTCTCAGGATCACTGTCACACTTTGGACCAGACAGGACTTTTTAGTAGACAAACCCACCACAGGCGAATAAAAATCACTGAAAAGAGGCAAGTTTCAGTCCAAATTTGACCTTTTAATCTGCATGATCAGACTGGATTGTTTTTCCATCCCCTGAATGCTGTTTGAACTTGTTCCTCATGCTGTCTTCATATGGCTGGACTAGCTCCTCTGACAGATGCATGTTTGAGTTGTTTGCCCTGCAGGGAGGTCTGGATTTAGCATGTCAGTCTTGTATTTAGCATTGCAGTGATAAAAGTGATAAAGTATGAGTAGTTGGTTTAAGCTACTTAAGATGCCTAGAGGTGGTGTGATGCTGTAGCTTCTTACAGAATATAGAAACGCAGCAAATCTTCATATTTGTTAAGATGGAACCTGCAAATGTTTTGAATTTTTGCTTAATATATGATAATTATTGGATAATAGTTGAATGTTGATTAAGTGTAAAAGCTCATTCTTGCAGTTGACAGGCCAGGAAAAAGCTAGTAAGTGGACTAGCTAGATTTTTTTGTCAAACAAAAGTAGTTGTTTTTTGTCTATTGTCTAAGAAATTAATCAACTAATTGTTTTAGCACTATATACTGTAGTTAGATAGTTGCCTTACCTACAAAATCAATAGAAAGCTGCAAGGATAAAGAGTGCTTAAGTGAAACTGCTTAATGTTTATGGGAATAAAAGACGAGTTCTCCAGTCCCTTAAAGCATTCCTGTAGTATTCACATAGTTTTAGGGTATGTATTGATGTACACTGGAGTGTTGGTGCAGCCTTTACTAGCAATTTGTAGTTCAGCATCAGCATAGAGAAAAATTGTATGGTTAGGAATGGTTTTGTGGTGTCAGTGTCCTGACTTTTGCATGAGGTCAACATTTTTGGTTAAATGTTTCAACAACTATTCAATGAATTGCCATGAAATTTGGTACAGACATTCATGTTCTAATCTGGATGAACTGTAATGATTTTGGTGAAGTCCTGTCTTTTCATCAAGCACCATAAAATCAAATGTTTTCTTTGTTCAGTAGGCCTACTTTGGTTTATGACCAAATACCTGCAAATCTATACCATGCCAACATGAAACTAAGATGAAAATGATAAACATTACCCACTAAACAGCAGTTGCCGTTGCTAGCATACAGACATTAGTATTTACAGTAGCTTAAAGCACAACTGTATCTAAGTACAGCCCCGCAGAGGTGCTAGTGTGGCTGTAGACTTAGTCTTGTTGTGCAACTATAGACACAGAGAGAAAGCTTGCCAAATAGCATCAACAATTGAATCGGAGCTAATTTTGGAGTTGGACCGGCATGGGATGCTACTATCAGGTTCATTGTTGACTTAATGGCTGGTAGCCAGCGGCAGTGATGCCCAATGAGTGCTGCTTGGGTGTAATATCCACTCCAAGAAGAGAAAATGAATATCTACTTTGCATTAATTTTCGTCTTTAACAGAAGTATTAGCTCTACAGGAACAGGCACTGGCTTTTGTACATGGCAGATATTTTCCATTGTGGAATTAAAATGTTTAGAGGACATTCAGTGGGTTAATAATTTTTATAGCCTATAAAGAGCACAGACACTCTCACAGGACATAAATCAGCACAGTCTGTCTTTGCAGGGTGTTCTTAAGCGTGTTGGAAACAAGGCTGTACACTGCAGTGGTAACCCCTTCCACCCCACCTTGAGCAATGAAGGTTATACAAGAGGAGAGTTAATGACCAAGCACACAGGGCAACGTTAATGAGCCCTGCACAAGCGTTATTTAGCTTCCATTATAGCCTGTCTTCCCACTCCCGTCTGTCTGGGAATATATGCGTCTATGCTGCTGTGTATGGTAATTGGGGGATGGGTGATGCTCCATTTGAAGATTTATACAAAGAAAAAAACATCAAAATCACAACTCTGATGTCATTATTCATGTCTTTTTACTGTACAATAGAGCTCTTGTGTGTACTATAAAAGTGCCCATTGTGTCAGCTGAGTTACCCAGTCATCTTTAAAGCTGCATATACTGAAGAGCCAGAGAGTCCAAAACAGCCACAAAAAAGACATGTGCGATTAGAGACCAAGCTAACTAGCCTGTTAACCATTAGCAAGCCAACTTGCTACTGTGACAGACAAGTGCTAGCATGTTCCCAGCCCGCTAGCGTGGTACGGGACGTTCACACATACAGACTCAAAAGCTGGGACAGCAATGAGCTTTTATTTATTGTGAATGGGACCTGGCATTGCAGCCCAGCCTCAGCCACTCAACTACAGAGACTCCAAAGGCACCCAGCGACACCACAACTGAACTCAAAGCTCAACTCTATGCAAATGCCCTCTGACACAATGCGACTGACAACCAAGCGAGAGCCAATTGTGCCCCTTTTTATTTCCCACAGAAACGGAAGCACGGAGTTGTTTATGACTCTGCTCCACAAGAAGAGTGGGCATCGCTTCCGGCACAGATACTGGACCACAATGCCGATCTTGGGTAAGACAGATTGGCTGTTTAGACTGTATTAAAACAGTTTCAACAACAAGCTCCTAGTACCACCTATTTTGCAAGGACACGCTGATGAACTTTGTCACTCATTGGTGCCGTCCTTTAGACCCTACCTGCCTGGTAAAGGTCCACTTTATTCAGACTCCAAGGCCCCAGTTTGTAATGCAAGCTCTCTGTTATGAAGTCTTGAGCCAAGCTAAGATAACCCTGATGACGTAATAGCAATGTCATCAGGGTCAGACTTGACAAAGCCCCTCTAGAGCCAAAGAAGTCATTATACAACTGTTTTCACAAGCTGGGTCGTACTAACGATGATGAGTTCCTCATGTGTAAAATCAGTGGAATGACACTTTAATGGCATTTCTTCCAGACCTCCATGAACTTACTCTAATAGAGGCCTGTCCACGCGAGGTTGGGGCAAAGACAGCATCTTTATTACTGTATGTCAAAATTTTGTGCCATTACTAATAGTAGGTGTGACCTTTTCCCAATAATTGATGTCTCATTTTAGAGCCAAACTATTGAGCCTTGACTAGATGTATTGTCCTCTCATATTTGATATTGTGTGGCATCTAGCCTTTCTTGCCTGTGACCAGGCGATCTATAAGTGAGATGTCACCCATAGCTGTCAGCACTGTTCACAGAGCCTTCAACCAAGGAAGGCATGGGTGCCAAAGCTATGCCTGTGGTCAGTATGGCGCTCAGAGCTTACCCATGTCTCCCTCTTTCAGAGTGACATCACGCACTTGCTAGGCACAGCAGCCACCAGCCTCCAGCTGTGTAGCTTTTCTCAAAAAACTGTGATTCTTTCCTGCCCTTTGTTTTCTTTCTGTTACTACATCGTGGATTGTTGAGTTTAACATTAATTAACTTAATTCAAAATTGCTCAAAGGATTATTGATGAAAAGGCTTCACAAATAGTTAATAAGATGCTATAGAGTAGGTAATGCCCTGCTTCAAATCAATACTGAAAAATTCACAATTATTTTACTCTTGCTGAAATTGAAAGGGATGTGGTTCTCCAGACTTGTGGATTCTGTTAAGGATGCTGTTTTCTTCCAAACTATTGATGCATGCAAATTCCTACTGTGTTGTCAAGACCGTAGGCTGAAAGGATGTCTCTGGAAAAAAAAAGCTTTAGGAAGCTTGGGGCTGTAGCCATAGACCATGGGAACAGCAGAGATGGAAACGGAACATGGACAAAAGCGGATTTTCTTTTCTGTAAATCGGAGTTTACTTACCTTCTGACAGAGAACGGAAAAAGGAGACCACTGAAAAATGTTCCGTAACATAGTGAAAGTTGGGGTCATTGTTCTGCCGGTTCATTTCTGTACTGCAGCCCTGGATCCAAGAACCCATCACCATGGAAACCATTATGTGGGACAATTGGCATCGGAGCACTTTAGAAATGTCCTTGGAATATATAAGTAGCTGCAAAGGCCCCACTCGCCTCACCTTCAACCTCTCACCATTGTCTCAGAGCTTGTTTACTTCAGGCACTGTTCTCAGGATTTCAGGCCTCAGCTCAGGAATGTTCAACCTATAGCCTATCTCAACGCAGGGATGTAAAAACAACCTAGTTGCTGTCAGCTGAGGTTTGAAATCTCAAATAAACAGGCTGAAACCCGAAAAACCTGCCACCTATTTTTATAGCAAAGAAATCTAATTAAAAGGATTATTTTCATTGACTCATACAGGCCGTAGCAGTGCAGAACTTCAATTTCGACTTTCATCAGAGAAATGAAATGATTTGCACTGCAGAGCTAAATAACAACATGTTGTTTTTCCTGACGTGGCAAAACCCTAAATAAGATGAAGATGGAGCAGATGTGCTGAGACTCAAATTTCACTGAGAAAGTGCAGCTGATTCAGAATGCTCATTCTCAAGCTGTGTGTGTGCATGTTTGTTTATGTGGTCATTAACTCAGCCCTACCTACTGAACAGACTGAACCGCTTTGAATATGAAATGGTTTTTTTCTTTCACAGGAATATTACCTTTTTGCCCTTCACAGACATTTCCCTCTGGTATTTTGTCGCCGGTATAGGTTCTCAAACCTGAAATGCTCAGCAATCTTGTAGCCTATCACCTTGGATCGTTCAAAGTGCTGATTTCTGTGTTATAGTTTGTTATGCCAAATTTTATTGAGCAGGATAACAAGATTCCTTAAGATCTGCTAACCCATCTGGCTGAGATGATTAGCAAAAGTCTAGCCAGATGGTGCCACAGCCAGATTCTGCATTGCTTCACGGGTGTATTAATCTGCATATACTGACAGCCATGTTTGGCTGTGAAAATTATGTTTGTGTGTTACATGACTGAATGGGAATGTGAAAGGCAGTCTTTTCCAGCAGTGTGTGAGGTTTCTGATGGAACTGGCTTATTTACCGTGGCGAGCCGATTGACTGGGACCCTCAGGATATTTTTGTTAGGGGACAGGGGGTGGGGGTGGGGGGTGGTATGTGGAGCTTCCCCTCTTAATCTGCAGCAAACGCGCAAAAAGTGAATGAGCCACGCAGCAGCCCCCCCCCCTTCACTGCTGGCAGCGAGGTCTGGAAATGTTGACACACAGAGCAGAGAGCAGCCCCAGAAACCCCAGGAATCCCCCTGAGAAGACGCTGGGTGGGAGGGTGAGGTGGAGCCTTGGAATGCACTCGGAGGAGTCAGTCACTTATTTACTAGCTGAACTCAGTGAACCCTGCTTGAGTCAGCCACTTCCACTGCGGCCAGTCTGTCCCACCTCTCCCTCCCACTTTCCTCTCTGTTTTGTTCTTTAACCTACCCTAATGCTCCTCGTTTGCACGCCCTTCCCCTTCCATCTCCTTATTGACAAACACTCATGACAAGCTCATGATGAGTGCAAAACAAATGTCAGTGGGAATGTAAGTCAAGCTGGGCAGTGTCTGGAGTACAGCCAGGGTACAGGAAGTACCACACATATTTTGGCTTCTGTGACAAATATTCACCCACCTCAAACAGGTTAATCTGCTGGTTGAGCTTTTCAGCAGCACATCTCTATTCTAAACTGGGGTTTAAGCTGGATAGCTTTTGTGAACCCAGACATACTATACAAACATCTTGAAAACATCATACAGTATATTCTTGCTTTCACCCTGGAAAGCCTGTGTGTGAATCCTTGGTGCTCAAATGTGTCACTTTCAGCCATGAGCTTTATTACAGAAATTCAATTCAATTCAATTCTATTCAGTTTTATTTATATAGCGCCATATCATAACAAAGTT
>LKNJ01002694.1:0-56896 GCA_002120245.1 Maccullochella peelii | reverse complement strand
ACATACATATATATATATACATACATATATATATACACATATATGTATATATACATACATATATGTATATGTGTATATATGTATATATGTATATATACACACACACACACATAAAGGCTGTATAAAAGGTAGGAAACGCTATCAACAAGTTCTGAATCAACATCAAAAAATAAATAAAAATCAGAGAACTAGTTTTACTTGCTTATAATATTATTATAATATTCCTAAAGCGCCTCACATCAAATCTGCAGCTTCAGTAACTTTTCAGTGAGCTCAACATACTTTGCAGTCTTGTACGTTATTTCTAATGTGACTATAATATTTCAGAATATTCCTGCCGTCAGTGTCGTCTTCACTCCTCATGAACAATATTTAGGTTTAATTAGCTTAAAAAAACAAGCAGTGGTGCTTCATCACACAGCAAAGGGCCACACAGTTAACGCACTTTATCTTACTGGATATATTTTAACATACTTTACTTGACAAAACTTAAATATAGTTTCTTTCTCCAAAATAATAAATGTACTGTGTTGTTTTTTTGGTAACTTTCTCTGTTGGAAGCTCTTGCGTTCTCACAGATTTTCAATCATCTTGACGGTCTATTAAAAATGCACATGGCTCCACATGAAACAGCAAACCGTGCTCTTCATCCTGCGTACAGATATGCAGCAGGATTCTCTCTGCACTAGTAACAACAACATTTTAAAAAAATTCTCCCCTTCATATTCATTTTACACATGAAACACTTGAAAACTCATTTCAGTTATATGAGGTTGAACATTTGTAGGTGACGTTGATGGATCAGCAGGTCCTGCATGACCTGAGCAGCCTTCCTGGTTCCTGTTTCCAGACTTCATGTCTCAGTTCCTGATTAAACTTCTGACTGATTAATCTTGTACCGCCTGTAAAACTCTCTCTGACCCTTCTGAATGTCTTTACATGTTAGAAATTAAGATTTGTTTAAAACCGTAAACTTAAACCTGGTTTTTGTAACTTTGCCATCCCTCCTACCGGCTGCATCAACACTTTATTATTGTAAGTTAGTTGTGGAGATATGAAAATGATAGTTAACACTTTATTCAGTTCATGGCTGATCTCTGAATCTCACTGATGGGAATAAAAGAGAATCCCAGTTTAACGTCCAGGTTTCTGCCTTCATCCCAAAACAACGCAGGTGAAGGACGTTAGTTTGTGCTGCTCACAGCACTAAAAGCTTAGCAGCATCTTCTTCCAGCAGCAGTGTCCTGGTGGCTCTTTATAACCCACAGACACTGTGACCAGCCTCCGTTACTTTCTACTGAAGAAACAGTCCTATTCAAACTGTAAAGAAAAAGAAAACTACTAGACGTGAAGTGAGAAAATTGATCTTTGTAATTTAATCACTAATATAACATCTCAAAAACACTGACAAAGTGCCATCTCACGTTAAGCGAAGCCAACGTAACCAAACGTAGATAAAAACAACTCAAATGAACAAACTCTAGTGAGACTATCCAGGTGCATTATGGGGATCCAGTGTGATCAAGATATCGCTTCTGCTGCTTTGACCGTGTCTCTTATGAGTCCCCCAACTATATGGAAGTGCAACACTAAATCACTGGAGTATATACACAGTACAGTGATGACTGACCGACTCCTCTACGGCATCAGAAATCTACAAACCTTAAATATATTAAACCTTTTGAAAACTCCTTTGGATCAACTCAAATGGCACAAATCTAATGAAAGGACGACACTGTGAAGGCAGGAGGGTTTCACTGTGACAAAGTGTGTGTAAATACTGCATCATAATGTTCATTACCTCTCTTGTCCTCGGCCTCAGCCTTGGGTTTAACCAGGTCCACCTGGCGGCCGGTGATGCCGAGCGTGGCCAGGTCGATGACGCCGGTCTGGGCCGCCTCTCCCAGGTGACTCTGCTCGCCCATGTTGGCTTTGGCCTTGTTGGATTTCAGCATGAAGTCTTTGAGCGCCAGCAGCTTGTCCTCCTCGGCCTCGGTCATCCCCTGCACAGCAGAGGACAGCAAACAGGACCGGGTGAACACAGCGGTTTGGATTCGGCCAGAGGCGACTGCTGGAAGATGGATTAGCTTTCAGTTTGAAGGTCTGCTCTGCCAGCAGTAAGTACACTCTGTGTGTTTCACAATCACATGGAGTGATGTGGGTTTTTATTTCACTGAACAGATACAGTAACAACTCAAGAACTCAGACTTCAGTTTGGCCTTTAAAGCAATAATCTCAAAGATTTTAATTTAAATAAATGTCTGTTAAATCACTATCTCTCGCCAAATGAGGTAACGCAGCAGCGACCGAGCCTCCGGCCCACTGATCAATGCCCTTGCATTTGCAGTATTACGAACTGGGTGTCTATGGCGACATTCCCAGGAGAAAACACAAGCGGCGCACAGTTAGTGACGCGTTTTCCATCACCCAGCGGTGGTTGGTCGGCCAGAGAGAGTGGGCGGAGCTAACGCAACACACTAGCTCTTCAACTCACCTGTGTGTGAGGCGGTGTACCGTTTTGTCCGGCCTCTGCTAGCGTTGCGGGTAAACATCTGCTTTGGCCGAGCAAACGAAGAAAAGATCGACGACGACAGACGACGAAACTTCTAAAACAAGTGCAAAGAAAAAGGAAAAGAAATTCGACGTTCAGGTGAAGGCAAACAGTCAAAAAGGCAAAGCGACCGTCAGCGACACCGTTTGGATCTCTGGGAAGTGAGATCAAAAAACACACCTGCAATTACCGCTTATCGCCATAGGTGCCGCCGAAGAGAAGGAAACAGATCTTCGCCATTGTTACTTTAAACACCGTTTGATTTCCCGTGTTCGACCTCTGTGCAGAAAACATTTAATCCGAATGAATCTCCATGTGTGACTAAAACACATATTTCCGAAGAAAGGTCAAGGTCCTGGTCTGGGATCTGCGAAAGCTGTTTGAGTGGTTTCACAACGTTTCTTCAGAATATTTAGAGTAAAAGACTGCCTGGCTGCCTGTGAGCTGCTCTGCTTTCCAGATGGAATGTTTACAAAAACTACTAACCTTCATCTGAAAGCCGCCAGTGAGAGTGACTTTCTGTTTTATCTGGACTCAGTTTAAACGTTTTAAGCCAGCATGTGTTTGTGAAACATGGCATCAGCAGCGTAATGCACACTGTAAAAACTACTGTTCATCATAGGAGTTCCTGTGTAGATAAAATGTCCCAGTTCTTCAGAAAAGAGTTATTATTCAGAGTTTTGTCTCTGTAACAAGATTCATGAACCCTGGAGGCACAGACGTTCTACAGAAACCTTCTGGCCTTGGTGGTTTAATTCTTAAGAACTCAAAAGTTCTTCGGAGATTGCGGACCTTCATTTGATCAAAGTGATGCTGGGAAAAATGCATGTGGGAGTCTGTCAGTGTCTGGATGATGTATAGTGGTCTGGATGAGTGTTTAAATCCCTGGTTCCTCCTCCGTTACCTCCCTCTTATGAGTGGAAAACATCAAACCGCCGGAGTTTCTTTGGATATGAATGATTTTTTTCTCTTGTTCAGATTTGACGACACTCAGAGGTGCTCATGGTAAAGGCCAGGATCCACGTCGTCGAGTCCGGGTTGTAGGTGAAGTAGACGAAATGTTGATAAAAGTGCCCAACAGTCCAACAAATCCACATATTTCCTTACAGTTAACACAGTTTAATTTTAAACATCAACAGAGAGTCTGGAAATAATCTGGGGACTTGAGGAAATGGGGAAATGTATCTGGGTTAAATAAAGAGCAAATAACGTGAATGAAAAATTTCAGAGCAGATGCTGTTTGCAATCTGTGAAATCTGTGAATGTGTGCATGTAGACGTCTGCTGGATGATAACGTGAACAACCGGCTAAAACGCAGAGTCACCAGAATCATAAAAAACACGTTTCATGTATTTTATTTGGAATTTTTTGTTTCTACTGAAAAAATGCTTCGAATGACAAACAGAACGACGTGAACTGACCCTTTAACTTTTTAAAGTTTTTGTTTATTTATTGTAAGGGTCCTATAATGGGGTTCTCTATGTGGTAATGTCAGACATCCCAGTTGGCTTTTGTCCAACTGAAACTTAATTTGAACGTTGGGGAAACAGGAAGTGTGTTATTCTGGTAGTTTCTCTTGAAAAGAGATCCGTCATCAGTCGAGCTCAGCCAGAAACACTGCACGATAAAACAAAGTCCTTTGAAAAAGACTTCAAACATATTGCTGTGAGAATTGGAAATGAATGCCATTATTTTTTCATTCAACACACACAACCCTGCCACATATTCTCTGACTCTTCGTGGTCTTTTACTCATTGAGTAACATATAAGAAAAATCTGTTGCTCGTCCATAAATCACTGAATGCTTATCAGATCTCCCGACCCAGAAGAGCTGAGACTACTTTCAAAGTCAAGCTAAAGACCAGCCTGTTTCCCATTGCTTTTAATTCATTTTGTTTTACTGTTTTTATCATTTGTTTCTTGTGCTCTGTAAAGCCCTTTGGGTATGAAACGTGCTACATAAATTAACTTGCCTAATTTCATATTCTCATACTTTTCTTTGCTGCTGATTAACTGCACTGAATACAGAATATATTTATATACTGATCATTAGCTTTTTGTATCTGTCAGCAGATTTACTGTAATGTTGGAACAATAATTATTTGCTGTGTTGACCTGAACCGCTTATAATGAGGAGTTCATGAGCAGACTGCCAGCAGCACCGCAGGCCCATCAGTCACTTCACTGATTACACAAACACAATCTGATAATAACATGAGTGCAAACATGGGAAAGGTCCAACAAGCTTCTCAGCACGGCTGGCTTGTCCTCGACTTCAGTGACCTAAAACTGACTCAAATCCATCAAATGGAACGTGAATATTCCAACAAAGTGACCCTTCTGTAAAATTCACTTTTGCTCCACAACTTCCCCAGAAAATTCACCTCATTCCCCGACTTAAAAACCCATAATATGTCATAAATAAGCAGCGCTGTTCTCACCTGTGAGAGCAGCTTCTTGAGGAGCTGTGCGATGGCCGGGTCCTCAGGAGCGGGGCATTCTGGGATAGATCCTGCTCGCTTCTTCTGCCGCAGCAGCAGGTGGCGGAAGAGGCTGGCGATGTCTTTGGATCGCAGGGCGTAGTCGAAGATGGAGCGACTGACCGGCTCCTTCAGCACACTCAGCAGGACCAGCTCCTTATCGATCTGAGGAGGAGGAGGATGAAGATGAAGGAGGTCAGATCAGACACAAATTAAAGTGTGCTGACCGCGTGAGGATGATGGTGAGGACTCACCTGGATTATGGGCTGGGTGATGAAGGGGTTGAGGTGAGGCATCAGTTTGCAGTAGACGTCAGCCACGTTGAGGTGCTGTGCGATGACGGTGATGAAGCCCACCGCCCCGTAACGGATCCACAGGTTGGGGTGACACAGGAACGGAGCTACGGAGATCCAGAGAGGACAAATTAAACAGTCCAGTTCAGTGAAAGCACGCACTCTGAAGGTAACTACTGGTAATTTCAGAAAGGATAAAAACGACAGTCTTGTATGCTTGAAAACTTTATTATGAGAGAATATGAGAGGTGTCGGTTCTAACAGATCACACAGAAGTATACAGTCCAGCTGTACCTGTTATTTCACTGGTCAAAGCCACAGTCTGGACTTTATTAATAGTGGGATCACGAGTCCAAGTTCACCAGAAATTGACAAAATTTAAATCTCCACAAAAAAAGCCTGAATGCCACATATGCAAGAATAAACTGGTGGAGAAATACTGAATCCTTAACTCATTTATTGTCCTAAAACTGGTCAAATTTTAACATATTATGTCTAAAGAAAATCCACGAATCTGCAGTTTGTAACTGTAAACTCGTCAGTAAGTTACTCAGAGAGGATACAGATACAGTGCCATCAGTGGCAGCAACACCCTTAGTATGCTAATGTTAGCATGCTAAAACACCAACCGTGCTGAATGTTATGTGTAGTGCTGAAACAGAAAATGAATGGGCAACAGTTTTGATAATCAAACAGTTGTTTAAGTCAATTTTTAAGGACAAATGTAAAAATGTTCTCTGGTTCCAATTCCTCCGATATGAACATTTGCTGCTTTTCTGTTCGCATGTTTGAGACTAAACAATTAATCAATTAAATAAAATAATAATAATAATAATCATCATCAGATTCCTTGATACTGAAAATAATAATTAGTTGCATCTTCCAATAGTTGGCATGTTAACGTGCTAATGTTTAAAATGAAATGTTGGCAACCCCATCCCATAGTTTCAGGATGTTTCAGCCTGGACCAACAGACAGACAGATTGTCATCTCCATGGTTACACGGCTAGTTCACAGGACTGGCGGATGTAATAACCGGTCGGATGTGCGTTTATCACGCTGATCTTACCGATGTCACTGACGAACTCGTAGATATGAGGTTTCTGCAGCAGGCCCAGCTGGCACATACAGGTGAGAGCGTTCAGAGCTTTGTAGATGACGAACTCCTCGGTGTCGCTCAGGCCCTGCTGGAGGAGAGGCTTCAGGATGGAGGAGCTCTGCCAGCCCACGTACGCTGCAACACCTTCAGCACAGCAACACAAACTCTACTTTACCAGCCGGACCAGCTCATTCTTACTTTCATTATCTGAGGTGAACAAAAGTGATTCGGCTTCGCTAGAAGGAACTTTGCGTCCACAAGGATCTCAGAGAAACTCCCGCCTGTCTGATCAAGAAAAACAAACTAAAATACAGGCAGCGGCAGCACTAACTTCAGTTTAATATTCGGTTTGTCATCCAGCTTCTGGGCTTCTACATCCCAGAGACACGTCACAAATAGTCCTGACGGCGTCTGTCGGGTAGTCGGCCTCATAATTAAATCAACATTTTTGAAAGGTTTGATGACATAGAGCTTGTATCAATCAATAACAAAACTAAAGGTATTTAGATATTTAAAGTATTTTTGCCAGCAACTAAAAACAAACATCATGTTTAATCATTTTGAAGCTTTGATACCTTAAACCTGCAGCAACAAGCTGTGAACACAACATTAACATATAACCTTTTAAGGTGACATGATGAACTTGTGATCAAACAGCTGCTTATTTCCACATCCAGCAGCTACAGAGCAACACGATCCTTCATGTGGAGTCGTGTTTGTGTCACCTGATCTCAGTCCAGTGTTCCCTCTCTGTTAGCTCTGTTTCTGGGAAATATCTGGCTCTTTAGCTGCTAAATGCTCCACTATGTTCAGCAGCTCGTCTCTAACCGAGTCTGTCTGCTGTCTGCTGCTGAGCAGGAAGCGGACTGTCGGCTTTTTACAGCTTCTTCTCTGAGAACGACGCTCTGAGAGGCTGAGAGGGAACCAGAACAAATAAACAAGGAACTGAAACTCTCCATGAAGCTCCGTAAAGATTCAGCTGATCATTGTAGCTTCATCACTGCCAGAGACACCTTTCACATTGTCATTTCATACATTGTTATTATAAAAATATTGATTATAGCCGCTTTAAATATAAACTTCATGTCAGATGTATTTTGTGAGGTCTGCTCACCCACGATGCTGTCGAAGAAGGCTCCTCGCAGATGCCAGTCATTCTTGTCGTTGAGGAAGGTGATCATGTGAGACAGCAGCACGTCGTTGGCTTTCTGCCGGCCGAAGAAGACGCAGAGGCGCGTGATGCCGTTCTCCATCAGCGACTGTTTGACGATGTTCTCCGAGTCGCTCAGCAGCGTCACCACCTTCTGCTGCACCATCTCGTGCAGCGCCTGCAGCTCTGAACATGAAACACACAGCATGGTGAACACGTTTGAACAACTACAGCGGGAATGTGGGCTCACGTGTGTGTTTCTGTACCTGAGTCATAGTTTTCGTTGGGGTGGAGTATTTCCTCTGTGTCCTCGCTGCTCAGGTCCTGCTCCGTGTTCACGTTGTTTTCCTGAACCAGCTCCAGGAAACGCAGCGCGCTCTCTGCCAGATGAGCGATGTTCTCTAAACATCACAAAAAGACAAGAATAAAGAAACAGGCCAAAACACTTTGGAGGCAGATACCAAGAATCTGCTTTTTACATAAACACGTAACACACAAACATTTATAAGATGTGAGCAAAA
This sequence comes from Maccullochella peelii, assembly GCA_002120245.1. NCBI lineage: Eukaryota > Metazoa > Chordata > Actinopteri > Centrarchiformes > Percichthyidae > Maccullochella > Maccullochella peelii. The sequence continues at coordinate 48,802 of LKNJ01002694.1, read as the reverse complement.
TATTTCATAGTGTAAAAATGAACTCTGGTGAACAAACTACGTAAAGGAGACGTGGTTTATAAATGAACATCTTTGGCCTTTGTTTTATTTCTTGTTACTTATCGTCTGATTTATACGCCAGTACCGATATATGGGGCCGATGCATCACTTTGACAGCAAGAAAATTAGAATGTATACTTAACAAACATGTTATCCTGGTTAAACCAAAGAGTGATTTTGTTCTCTGTTCTATTGAAATGTTTTTTAGAGGCATAAAGACGTGAAATTATCCAGTAATTTGCAAAAAAAAACAAGCAAAGATGAGAGGAAAATCTGAAAAAACAGATCTAATTTTGTAAAGCTGTGATGTTTTCCTGTTCTGTTGATCATCTTGTTACCCCCTCAGACTTTGTGGGTTCCCGACGCCCAGCTGGGGTTTAGACCATGACCTCGTAAATAAACTGATCACAAGGTGAGATCCAATCAGGATCTGTCAAAGTCAACTCAGGGCATGACAGACACTGACTGAACAGTTTATCCCCTGACCTGCGTACGCCAGCCTGACGATGGTGGCGTCGTCCTGGGCGAGGTGGGCGATGCCTGGCAGGATGTACTCTGGGTAGATGTTGACGTCATTCCTCGGCACCTCCTTCACCAGCGCCAGCACCTTGGTCAGAGTGCGCACGGCCTGAGCGCGCACGCGAGGCACGGGGTCGTTGCAGAAGTGCAGCAGGTACGGAGTGATGCGGTCGAGCAGGATGTCGACGCCGAGCCGCGGAGCCAGGTGGAGGATGAGCTCCAACGCTGCCAGCTTGGAGTCGCAGGAGTGCAGCGTCTGCAGGCAGGAGGTGATGACAGACACCAGCACGATGAGGCCCTGCTCCTCCCTGGAGCTCAGCACGCCATCGCTCATTTCCTGAGACGAAGAGGAAGAAAAGGAGCCTGCAGGAGGGGAAACAGTTTGTCTTTTAAAAACAGCAAACACACACTGAAGAGAAGGTTTTCTCTGTGTAACCATCAGAAGGTGTCAGGTATGATCCCTCTCACCTCCTCGCAGGTTGTGCAGGATGTTGTCCAGGTCTTTGCGGATGACGAGCACTCGCTCATCTGCGGACTGGAAGGTCTCTTTGGCGAACTGAGCCATGTACGGCTGCAGGAAGGTGTAGAAGATGTCGGGGAAGGCTTTGCCTCTCTGCTGCTTCAGATACTCCTCTGCTGTCAGACGCTTCTCTGGCTCTCTCTGCACCATCTGAGCCACCTGAGAGAGAGAATGTCACATTCACAACGCTAAACTACTGTCAGAAGGCCAGATGTGTTGGTTACACTAGAGCTCGGCTGTACTGGCAGACATTTTGACTCGTCACGGGAGGAAAAGCACGGGTGGAACTAATTTCGTTCCCTGGAACCAGCTTTTTAATGTTATTAATTACAACTGAGCTTTTCCTGCTGTGACGAGCCAAAATGTGAAAAAGGTTTGTTGTTGTGAGCAGATATTCTGCTTCTCCTGATGACTGTGAAGCGGAATCACTCCGGGAATATGATGAAATATACTGTTTATACAGAGATATCTATCTCTTTAATATCTCGCTTGTATCACACCACTGTAGGCCACATTGTAAATCAATAAGTAGGACTGTTTTATGGCAATATAAGATTTAGAGATTAGAGAGAATTAATTCACGATTCATTGATTAGCCAAAAACTGACATTACCATCTGTTTATTTTAGGTTCCCAATTGAATTTTCAGACTATTGACTGTATCATGATTAGAGACTGACCTTCAATCAGCCAGGTCCATATTATCAGCTGAATTTAACTAATCACAGATTTACTGGTATCAGCGTATGTGTTGACTGATCAACAAGAAGAAATGTCAAAGATAAAGAAACAGAGTCTCAGTTACAGAGATTGTCCACCAGAGAGCGCTGACAGGTTTATTTTTACTTTGTAAAATGTCCCAGACACCACACATCTGGGCCACTATTCTTTAAGAACCACATTTAAAAGGGTTCTTCTTCAGCCAATATATCTTTATCAGATCAAATGTTGCTCCGAATATCGGTGAGGCTCTACTCATGATACATATTGTGATCTAAAATGACATTTGATCTAAATATGAACTTGTTTGGCCGAGGACAGACTGACCAGTGTTTGTCTCTGTGATGATGTTTGTGTTGTTCATCATGCCGAACATGTTTTTGTGAAAAAGGGGCACTTCAGTTTGTACTGCGGATCAAATGCTGAATTATGTAAATCCCTCTCGGACTAAACGAGTGTGCGCTGTTTAAATAAAACTGACTTGACTTCTGACAATTAAGCAGCCGACGGGGATCATTACCAGCTCCCGGATGCTCCGGTCCTCGATCTTCATGAGGACCTGCTCTGTCTGGAAGTGTCCTTTACGATACGCCAGCAGCTGGGACAGATCGAAGAGAGGAACGCCCTCTGTGAACAGCTCTGCGATCACACAGCCTGAAAACAGAAAGACAGCCTGGCTGACAACTGAAATATACAAATGTTGGTTTTCATGTTGTAGCCCTTTAAATACAATACATTTATAGTTTGTTACAAAGCACACCATCACGTTTTAGATAAATTAACAGTGAAAATCCTCCTGTTGGTGAGTTTAAGGATGCTGCGACACCTGGGCCTTATTCTTCACACGTAGATAACTGAGGTAGTTTGATTTATTTGTTACTAGTTCAACACAAGTCTGGCTTTGGAAAATATTAAATTGCTTATGCTTTGACCCTGATGCAGAACGTTCTGAGAGGCTCTGCTTCAGGTGTTTGTTCTGTCTTCATGTGTTTCTACCTGCAGAGAAGATGTCCATGGCCTGTTTGAGCTCCCCTCTGCTCCTCTGGTTGTTATTGGTCAGGTCCACCAGCGGCGTATTCTGGTCGCTCTCTGTGGTGAACATGCTTCCATCCACGAACCTCTCTGGTGCGATGTAGCACGTTCTCCGCCTGGACGTGTCAAAGAAGTAGTTGAAGTCGGCGGGGTTGTCCTCCGGCAGGTAGGTGGGCTTGAAGCTGGCGAAGTCGGTGAGCAGCACCCAGTTCCAGCTGGTCACCATCACGTTCTCAGTCTTGATGTCGCCGTGGCGGACGCCGGCTTTGTGTGCCTGGTCGACGGCGTTGAGGATCTGGAAGGCCAGCCACCGCTTCTCCACGTTGTTGAGGAAGGGCCGGGTGCTGATGCGGTCATACAGGTTGTCCCGGACGTACTGACGGAACAAGATAGCGGCTTTCTCCGTCAGGGAAGTTTTCTGGAAGGGCTGGCAGTTCTGGCAGGAGTGCAGTCTGATCTTCAGCTCCTCCAGCTCCTGTTTGTAGCTGGTCAGAGGCAGCGAAGGGTCCTGGATGGCGAAGACTTTGACTACCACCAGGCCCTCCCGGTGTTTGGCCCGGGCCACTTTGAAGAAGCGAGTGCTGCCCAGGCTCTTATCATACTCATGGTCGTGGATGTCTGAGAAGTAGCTGTCCACAGACAGGATCTGTGAGGGGGCGATCCCCGCCAGCTGATTCCCCATCACGCCTCAACACACGTCTGTGGAAAAGTTACAGTCAAAAGCAGTTTAATGTACATACATATAGATCACTATTTGACCTCTTCACTACAGGAACTTAACGAAATGTAACGTAACGTGTATCCGTTGTCTCTGGTTCTCAGCCCGCTTTGTTACTGGAACTAAAGTTGGGTTCTGCTCAGGAGATGATACTGAATGCAAGTTTAGGGGTTACCCGCAGTGCTGAAGAGCAGAACAAGTACGACTACAACAAACACAAAACGGTAGGCACCATTTTTCTGCAGTATCTGTATCATCCAGAACCAATGAAAAAAAAAAAAAAGAACCATGGGGAACGCTTGTTGGACAAACCAACATGTCCAGGCCGTCAGGCAAAGAGGACACTCAGAGAGTCAGCGGTTAGAAACCAAAAGGTGGACCAGAAGATTTCTCTGAGATACAACACAAAAAAAGATCAAACAAGATTATAATAAACTTTCACAATGCTGCAAAGTGGTTTGACCCGCTTTGGGCCGCCAACCAGCCCCATCAGGGAAATGGATTCAGAGTAAACGTGAAAGAAAATCAATACCGATATCAACCGCTTCACTCGCCTAGCAAACAATGACAATTATAGTTATATGACATAGCACAGCCTTTTTAATGAACCATAACCCAAAAGTCCCAGTTTGTGGAAAAACCTCGTTCCAAAGCCTCAAAGCATTCTTCAAAGTTCAGGTTATGGGAAGAACCAGGTTACAGGTTGTTAAGTTCCTGCAGCAGAAAAGGGTTTGTGTCATCTACATTCCTGAAAACAGACCCCGAGCAAAAGTACACTTCATTATGTAGCCAGGGCTGTCCGCTTACTTTTGGCCATATAGTTTATATTGAACCATTAAGCAGAGGCTAAACTCCACCATTAAGACGCAGGTTAAATCCTCCATCTCTTCCCTGATTCTCTGCTCAGCTTCACAGCAATAAGTGCAATTCAGTGTTTCTTATTTCTTTGATGTAGCCAAACATCTGGATTTCACAGCTGAAATAAAGCAGATGTGGAGCAAACATGGATGTAGTGCAGCTACTGAAGGAGCAGTCACATGATTCAGCAGCACTTTGACAGCGCTAATTTAGCATGCTAGCTAACCGTTACTATCTCCCTAAAAAAGACATTTACGTTAGCAACACCCAAACCATTAATGTCCGCGTTACAACAAGTAAACGATGCTGTGTATTTATCGTTACCGGCAGCTAATGTGTCTTCTGCTGCTATTGACAGACCGTTGTTGTTGTTGTTGTTGTTGTTGTTGTTGTTGTTGCTGCTGCTTTAGCAGGCTAACGAGCAGTCGACAGTTCCAGGGATGCTGCTAACGGCTGCTAACGGCCGCTAACTGAAGCCTGAACGCAGAGTAACCGTCTTCATGTCGTCTCTCGGTGCGTTAGCTACGGCAGCCGTCCAGCTATCATACCGTTCTGCCGCCGGTGACAGGCCCCGCTGCGGTAAACGGACCGTAGCCGTGAATAATGAACCAAAGTTGCAGCCTGACTCACTTCGTTAGCTAGTTAGCCGTTTCCAGCTGTTGTTATGAATCCGGGTCAGAGCGGAAGCGGAAACCTCCACAGCGCCCCTGCTGTTCAACTTCAGCTAATGCAAAGATGGTCTATTAGGAAGATGAACCACTCAGTAGTTTAAAGTAGAGTCTGTATATTTATTTGCACCATTAATATAATTTACATGCACCTTTTCTAGCACCAAACCTTTATTTTCTGCATTCTTAAAGGAATTTAACGTTTACGTTAAAACTCCTGTCTGTTACACTTGTTCCTTGAATTTGTCTAAATCAATGATCCCTCCTGTTTTTTTCTTCTTTATGTCGATGTTACAGTGTAAATAATTTTTAATAATTGTCATTTATTTTTATTTTTATATGGATTTCTGTATTAATTGAAGTTTTCAAATAACGTTGTGGGGGGAAAAAGGTTTTAAAATAGTCTTTGGGGTTCAGGCGCACATTTTCTGTCCGCAAGAATATATTATTCAGATGGATTGATTACACACCACCTGCAGTTGCTGGATGGCTTACACTGATAGTTGAGCTAATACCTGTGCAATCTCTAACCTTCAGATTTAAATGTAATTCAAAGTAGATGATACCTAGAGTTGGACATCTCATTTGGATATACTGGCCAAGGACTGATATTATAACTTATAATTTTTATAACTTATAATGTTGAATTAAAAGTTTTGACAGTGTGCAGTTATGAAAATTAGCAAACTGACAAGTTATAATGTGGAATATATATGAACAGTTACTTAGATATACAAACCTGTAGATGCTGGGTGAATTATCCAATCACAGCGCCACAAAATCTGTGTCGATTGTTAAATGAAGCACTTTGAGAAAATAGATGGTTTTAAGGAAAGATGCCTTATTCATGGCACTGAATTTCCGTTGTCCTCTTTACCCATAAATAAGTATAAACCATAAATATAGACATAAATAAATACATCGGTATAAAGCGAGGCAGGTCACCTGTAACATCCTTCTGACCAGTACTGATATCTTGTTCTGGCCCAAAGTTTTGCTCGGACAGACTGACCAACATTACCACGCCCTTGGTAGAAAGACAGCAAAGAATCTTTTTCCACATATAAGAACACAGTTACAAAGGGTTTTGTTTAATATGTGGCTGTTGAAGAAAGACTCTTAGTGACACTTCAACATTATTCCTTCCTGACCTAAAGAGCTACAAAGCACCTGATCTACCTGAAGAGCTGCAGCATCATTAGAGGCGCATTTAAATTAAAGAAAAAACGTAATGGAAACTGTAAAGAGCAAAGCTAGAAAAACAGAAATGATGAAACGGTATATTTTAGGATGACACATTAGTAAATGCAACAACAAATAGCCTAATAAAAATTAAAAGGAAAAAAATACATTGAAATCTTTTTTGTTTTTTAATTATTTTACAATTAATTTAAAATAATTACATCAGATGATAATATTCTATTAAAAAAAAATTACTGATACATTTTATGGTCAATTTATAAATAGTCTGATTGAAAAATGTTAATTGAATTAATCAGTTTGTCATATAATGTGTCAACTGTATAGCTCTGAAAAATCAGTATTAGTCTGGCTGACTGCTGACCGGACGTTGTCGCGTTAAAGTCACGAGTAAGTCATCTTGTTCTTCAGACACGATCTTCGTTTGGAGCCAAAGGGAACTTTCTGGCACCGACAGCACGCGAGAGCCGCCTCCGTTAAGTGAGCGGGAACTGAACAGGAAGTTAGACGGTTCCGCATTCAAATTAAAAGCGTAGAAAGTGTCATTTAAAACCGTGATTGTTTTGAACTCCATGTACGGAAACAACTGTCAGAAGAGCAAACCCATTTCTAATTCCGCCCCGCTGTTCACGTAATCAGTCACAGGATTACGTGACGGATTACCTGCCTGTGCCCTCAGGTGCGCAGGTGACGTAGCAACATTACACAGATTACCACACCATCATAATGGGCTACAACACAATAGCCCATTATGAAGTCGAACTGTGATTTTTTTTACAGCCATAAATGTATTGATTTTACATTTGTACATTTGATTTTTACATTTCTAATTTGTAAAAATCAGTAATTCACTTTAGACCGACACAATAGACGAACAGATTCTACCAGAATCGTATTTATATCGGGAAATAAAACAGCACAGGCATTGTAGAGAAAAGGTTCTGAGACAGTTTTGTTTTGGCTGAGTTCATAAACAGCTGTTGATTTCAGCAGTAACTGCACCATTTAAATTATAAATATAAAGCTTGCAGAATATGTAGTTGAACAGCTAACTTAAAGCTGGGATGGGCAGTATTTTTATTTATTCTTTTGGCTTTATTGGGCAAAAAATCCATAATAACCTTTCGGCCTATTGTAATTCAAGTGGTGTGAGATAAAACTGGACTTCTGCACCTCCTCTTCGTCTAAGGAGACTTTGGCCAATCACAGGTCATTTCAGAGAGAGGGCGTTCCTATTGGCTGTTCTATAAAAGCAGGCTCGTGCCTTCAGGATGAATAAAAATCCATCCAATAATTGTTTGGTTGTTTTATGCTGTTATCGTTCTTTCTGTAAATGTATAAAATATTTTGAATATAACGGATAATTTCCGCCAATTTCTCACCCTGCGTACACAAACTGCTTTTAATTTGAAAGTGTATCCGGAAGCGTGCCTGCCTTCAGTCTGCGAACCTGACATGGAGGACTCTGTTCTATCAACGCACCGCGGTGGGATTTCACGGAAGATGCTGAAGAAACGGGAGCTGTTGGTAAGTTTAATAATTATTTACTTCCTTTTTAGAATGACGACTCATTAAAAGACAGAATCTACCCCGCCGCTCATGAAACAAACATATTTCTTAACACCGAGACCTCCGGAGTTAGACAACCCGCCGCGGTGGGAGCTCGGCGGCAGGTTTGTTTGGTTAGTTTACCTCCCGGAGTGGAGCTCGGTGATCTGCTGTTAGCCTGCTATTGCTGCTGTCACCGGGGGACGCTAATGCTAGCTAGGGAGTCCGTGTTGACATGTCGGTGGACGAGCCGTGGGCAGCGGGATTCGTTGTTGAATGTGTTCAAATGTCCAGTCTCTGTCACTTCCACTGCTCGTCCTTGTTGTGTCGTATCGAAGCTGTTAGCTAGCCGGCGGCGATGCTAGCTAGCTAGTTAGCTAGCAAACAGTGGCTAACATAAACGTCCTGTAGTGTGTGTGTGTGTGTGTGTGTGTGTGTGTGTGTGTGTGTGTGATTTCATACAGTTAGCTACATTGCAATGTAAAATAATAGCATTAAATAGCACTACCTAAAATCATATGACATGACACAAAGATAAAGATGCTCTTCTCTATTAATCTGCATTGTTTCTGCTTAATTTGCTTTGAACACCTAGAAAAACACTCTATAGATCAAAGTACTGTAGTTAGTAGACTTAAGATTAAATGCTGAACTGTAATGATGTGTTCAGGATAAGATGGTAAAGTGCCCTCCAGACGTGTACAAGCCATTCAGGTTCAACCTTCAATATTTGTGAGCTAACTTTACCTTAAATAACTTTAACATTCAATTGAGATCTGTTTTGATATTTAGATCTTAATCTGACACACTGAAACCGGTGTAGCCAGTACTTATGTGTACTCAAGGCCTGCCGCGATGTGGCCTTTCCTCTGAATTGGAACATTGTCCAGTATTTGGATCAAGTAGCTGGTGATCAGTAAGGTGTAAAATTGAGATGCACCAATCCGATCTGCCTAACTGGTATCAGCCCTGATACTGACCTGATTAAGCAGACCAGCTATCGGCACATTGTTCATGCTTTTAAAAAAGGGGGCGATGAGAGATGTAAGATATTCGTTAACCTCGGAGTTTAGTGAGTTTGAGGGCTGAGCTGGTGTCAACAAATTCTATAGGTTGATCAAATATTGACCGTTGAGGCGATAGGCCTCTACAGACACACAGATAAGAATGTGACCCTATTATTAAGATACTAGACATGTGCAACTAATGATTGTTTTCATTATCGATTAATCATTTAGTCTCTAAAATGTTAATTTGAGCTTAAAGTGACGTCTTCAAACTGCTCCTTTTGTCCGACCAACAGTCCAAAACCCAAAGACTCTTCATTTACTGTCAGAAATGACAAAGAAAAGCAGCAAATCCTCACATTTAAGAAGCTGGAACCAGAAAATGTTTGACATTTTTGCTTGAAAAATGAAACGATTAGTTGATTATGAAAATAGTTGGCTTTCGATCGATTAATTGACTAGTCGTTGCAGCTCTACAATGTAGTGTGGTCAAAGCTATAGTTATGAACTGCTGGATTTACCAAACAAAGATGAGCTCAACTTTTTTTTTGGAAACAGCAATCAGAACATGTGACCGCCGTAAAGCTGTAACACTTTTAAGCCTTCAAACATCTACTGAACTTTGTTGCTGCTGTAAATTTAAAGATAAACCTGACTCATCATCTTTTTCCTTTGACGACTGCAGTCTGTGTGATTTATACCTAATGTGATCAATGAGAACATCTCCATTCACATGTTGACCACTGCGAGGAACTCCTCCTGACTCTCAGCCGAGAAAAGACGAGCTGCTTCCAGTTTTATGAAGCGGCCTGTTTTTCTGTCAGCCGTCATGAGGAAGAACAGATTCCCTTCACGTCTCTCACTGACTGACTGACCACCCAGCTGTGATATTTACTCGCCGAGCTGGCGAGAGCTCACTCTTCACAGTAATGCACTCCATTATAGCTACCAGGGAGGAGGTTCTGGGCCTTTCTCACTCTGTGTTCCTCCTGTAAACAGCCTCAGTTCTGCCCCAGCTCAAGTCCACATTTTGACAAGATCGCTCCAAGTGCCCAGAAGTGTTCTGGTTCTGCTCATTTTATCAGGGATGCCTTGGGACTTAACTTGTGTGTGAACTTGGATGAGTTACCCAGCATGCATTTCACATGAACAAGCCAAACCAACGAACCAGAGATGTACCAATGTGCTGAGGATCTGTTTTCTCTCCTCTTCTATTAGCATGAAAACATTCAGCTAGCAGCTTCTCGCGTTTAGCCGACGCTGACCGTCGCTTTCACCGGTTAAAATGACAAACATCTCCGGCGGCAGCTCACATCATCTGTCATTAATCAATACATGAATAACTCGATGGCATCAGTTTCAGGAGTCACATTCCCCCAGTTAAACTTTCATTCATCTTATCAATAATTTAAGTTTATAAACTAAATGATTCTATCAGCTTGTGAAAAATAAGGAATGTTGAAGCTGTTATTTCAGTGTGTCAGATACATATTTAATCAACATTTAGATAAATATAAGTTTCAGATCGGACTCTGTATCGCAGATAATCAATATTAAAGGACTCCGATCGGGATCGGGGACAAAAAACCTGATCCGGACATCACAGCTGTTACTGTCACAAAATTTTGTTTAGATTTTTTTAGAACTAACTTAAATTAACTATGTGATTGATTTATCAAAATAAAGCCTAGTGAATATTTGTTAGATTTTCTGCGATATGTCGATGGTTGAACTTAAAGTATATTGAGAAAACCGTAGTCTTTGCTTTTGCTTAGGGCTGCAACTAACTTTTTTTATTTTTATTACCGGTTAATCTGCCACATAATTTCCTAAATCCCAGTTTGATGTAATCAAAAGTACAGTTTTGTTCAACCAACAATCCCAAACACAAAGACGTTCAGTTCACTATCGCATAAGCCAAAGCAGAGCAGAGAATCCTCACAGTTTACAGGCAGGAAGAAGAGAACTTTTAGCATTTTGTGCAATTAATCAATTATCAAAATAGTTGCCAATTTCTTTTTCTGTTGCTCTGTCTTTACGTGGAGGTCAGAGGTCAGAGGTCAGGGGAGGTCACAGCTCCAGAACAGGGACCTGCAGCTGGATGGGAGTCGGTGCCTCGCTCAGAGACGCTTCAGCAGCCTCATGTGGTTCTGTTTGAATGTTTGGGTTAAAAGGTTTTTTACTGATCATTTAGTAGAATCATATTGTGACCAAATGATGAAATAATGTTGTTGGAGCTATTAATTGTTTTGTGATATTTAATAATTAAGCATTAGTTTATTTATTTTGAAGAACACAGCTGAATTAGTTTGATTATGACACTTGTTAAAGCTTTTGTTTTGAAGGTACAGGGCACCTCAGGTGAATCTACATAGGTAGGTACAGGACCAGCAGGCACCTGGAAGGGTTCATGGTTTTTACCAGGACAAGAGGGGCTACAGACGGCCTTGTTCATTGTTTGTTTGCTGAAATGGTAAAATAAACCACACGAAACGTTATGGACTTATTTTCCCCGCGTGAGATTGGTTCCTCAGGTGCCTCCGTGGCCGTTTTGATTTTGAGTTTGTTTTTTAGTTTGAGGACAAATATGGTTCTACACAGTTTCAGTTTTGACCAACCTGCTGCTCTAAAACAATGACCAAAAGAGTTCCAAAATATTTCAGGATTAATATTTGTAGCGCTGAAACGATGAGTCAGTCGGTGTTAAAATTGTGATAATCAATAATTTGTTTTATCAAGTAAATGTTGGATGGTTTCAGCCGCTCATATGTGAATTTTTCTCTTATTTATGTCACTCTGTCTGGTTTGATAGCTTGTAGTGTAATAGGCATTTGGAATTGTTTTGACGTCTTATATACTAAATAATGCAAGAAAGCACCACTCCACGTCCTCATGGAGGTCAGAGCCGTTAACAGAAGTCTGATGGTGGAGTGTAACAAGCTGCGTGGTTACTAATGATGATCATCGTGATAGTGCCTTTATCTTTATGACTCAGCCGTACAGCGAAGAACGCTATAAAAGTCTGCAGAGTTCAGTGTACAGCAGATGATTGTAGGTTTTATTGGTGTGTTGCCATGCTGACTGACATGCTGTTTATTCCTGATGTGTGGGACACAAAGACACCTATAAGCAGCTTATCCTGAGTAATAAGACCACAACCAGGATCTGAGGCAGTGTTCAGGATATGAATCGCATTTTTAAAAAAAAGTGTCCTTTTAATCCTGAGGCTGGAGGGTGAGCACTGGGCCGAGCGGGGTGTGTTTGCTCTCGTTGTGTACCTGCCAGAGGAGGAGGACAGACAGAAGGTGGTGGAGTTAAACAGACTTTCCCCTCCCTCACCATAACCTATTTGTGGAGAGCGGCATCCTCTCAGTTCGGGTCACACTGATGGATGGCCTCGCCTCCGCAGCAGCCAGCGCTATGTGCCGGCTAACATCCACTCAGTGCCTCCCTGCAATCTTCCTGGACCCTTTTACTATAAACAGGACAGAAAGATCGCTGTTCACACGGCATCAGATTTGTCGACACGTTAATCATCAATAAATTTGATAAAGACTCTCTGGTTTCAGCTTCTCAAATGCGAGGTAAACTCAATCTCTTTGGGTTTAAGGACTGTTGCTCGGACACAACAAGAAGTTGCCTTGGACTCTGAATCATTTAACAATCAGCATGAATCCATACTGTTGTTGTCACACCTTGTCCTGGCGTTGTATTTAGTTTGTTTGCTGAGGAAATGTACTGAAATGTTCTCCGATAATAGAAGCTGCCGTTGGGATGTTGAGAGGTTATTTTCTATCTTTCTAACTCAGTAAGACTGTTTTCTTTGTGGTTGTGGGTTGTGTTGTATTTTGACCTACTTTGCCTCAGTCTAGTTTTTCCGCTGTGGGCGTCATTTAACTCCGACGTCACGTGTGAGGCCGTGATCATCGACCATCGACCATTTGGAGCAGAGCTTAGCTGATCTCCATGTGGCAGCTGCTAATAAATGAGGCGTTAGTTCAGGTCCTTCCTGCCACAGACGCTGAATGCGGTCCATAGGGAAGTGAAATGAACACCAGCAGATAGCTCAGCCCGTTGCTAACAGCCACTTTGGCAGAAGGTCAACCATCATCTTCAGTTTAACTTAATTCTAATAATCTAGTTGGCTGGGAAACGTTGGAACTGGAGTCTGTTGTCCATGACGAGTCTCCACTGATGTGATCAATGTGTGCATGTGGGCTGTTTCACTGGAAGTGTACCACATTTGGGCTTCTGTTGTGACCCTCCTCAAAATTATGACTTTAATCAGGGAATATCTTCTCAGAGAATAAGTTAACAACACAACCAAGCATTAGGTTCCAACCTTAAAGGTGAGTTGTTGCAGGAAGATGACGGTGTTTCTGGTTCTGAGGCGATCTACTGGACCAATTCCAAAACTTTTGGCACCTTTTTAGTAATTTAGAGACCAAAATATGTAAAAATAGGTTTTCAACCAATTTTGTGATATTTTTTTTTCTTTCTATAAGCTAAACTCCAGCCCTGTTGTGGTGGTCTACAGACTATCAAACACATACTAAGCTTTATCACTAACTTACCTCATTTCTTCTGTATATAGAAATTAATCTACATGATTAAATGATGCAGTTGCAGCCTCATGAGGTCAAACCTGTGAAAGTCAACTTCAAAGTAGTTAATTTATAGAAAAATGAACTACATTTGCTCACATTTAGTAAGGTATTACATAGTGGTTTCAGGCGACCATGGAATGAGGCTGTTGACAGCTCTGTTCTGTGGCTACCTGAGCTAACATTAGCTTCACCTACAGGCAGCTTCTTTAAACAAGTGTTAAGATGAATGTAGGCTGTAATTAACAGTCCTGTCTGTGGTGTGAAGATTGGACAGTTTTAATGAGAGGACATTTAAACGTGCAGCTCTTCTCTGCATATAAGTGTTTCTTTCTTCGCTGTGTAATTGGAAGTTCCTTACATGTAAATTTGCGTGCAGTCAGGAGATTTCTCCGAAGTCCCCCCCCCCCCAACTCAGACTAACTGCTGAGTCAGCTTTTAGTTTGGGAGTCATGTATGAAGTTTGTGGTTCTCTCTGTAGTTTACAGTAAAAATCAACATTTAATGCAGGCAAGTAAACTACAGTGACCTTAACTCACTGCATCTCTGCCTGAGGAGTGACGGCGTGGGAAGGAGTTTGGAACAATGGCTTCAAATACAACTGAACTACAACTAGTAATTATTATGTCTTTTGTATAGCCTTCAGAAGTAAGAACCAATACCCATCACAGGTTGACAGTGTTGACAGACAAATTTTTCTTGCTTCTTTTGGCTGGCAAACAGCCCAGAATACCGTAAGGTTTTTAAATGTACACTTACGTAAAAGAGACAATTCATCGATAAATCGTGAAAATAATTGGCAGATGTCACTTTGGGCTGGGCAGCTTTCACTAGTTTATGATTAATAGATCAAATAGTTCATCGACTCATTAAGAAAATAATCAAATTTAGTTGCAGCTCTGCACTGAACCACATAAATAGCTTCTTTTGTGTAGTAATTTAGGGAAAAATGTAAGTAGTTGTGTCCTAAACTGTCTGCCAAATGAATGTAATGTCATTTCCTTCACCTCCACAAGTGGATTCACTGGTCATGGTCTGAAAGCTGGTGTGCCTGAAGCTAACATCAGGACGCCAAACTGTCTGTCTCTGGCACAAACACCACACCTCTATGGAAACTACGTACACAGCCGTAAAGTCACGGTGTTGTCTAGATCCTGGTGGTGAAGCAGTTCGTCTCTGTCCGTGTTTAAAGTTCACGTCTCACTCTCACGCTTCATAAGAGTGATGTTGAAGTGAGTGTTTGAGTGCAGCACTTGAGGAAAAAATGAGCGTCCCTGCAGGGATCCTGCACCTGGTCCACACTGACTCCCAACCTGCCCTTAATAGAGTTTGACCTGGATCTAATTGGAACTGTTGGGAAATTGTGATAAAGGCTGCAGGTTGTAATGAGGACAGGACAAAGGCGGTTTGACTGCTAGCATCTGAGGCCTGTCCATTGACTTGATTTGTGTTTTCTGTCGTTAGTTTGTTTCTGTTTTGCATGTTGTAAAGTCAGAAGAGGCTGCAGTGTGAAGGGACCAGGAGCCACCAGTAAAAACCTGCTCAGTGTGTTATTTATTCTCATCACTCAGGTCAAGTAATCAGGTGAAATATTACTTTTTAAGTATTTATTTATGGGACGTATTTTTAGCTTTTTGCTAGCGGCATGGCTCTAGGGAGGGCAATGTCTGTCTGTTGATCTGTCAGTCCACCATTTTGTTCCAGACTGAAATATTTCAGTTTCTACTGAATGGATTGACCATACAGTACATGGTCCAGACTTTGGTGACTTTTCCTCTAGCTAAGAAGTTTGGAAAAGTCTAATTCATTTAGTGCAGTATGTAATTTAATTTGCATATTGTTTGCTTTATTAAACACAGGTGGAGTTGATGTCACTAAACCTTTAACTCCTTTCTGTCGGTTGACTTTTTATAAAGTCAGACAAAGTATTTGAATAGATAATGTCAGTTTAAGGACTTTGACGTCGTCGAAATCAAGAAACCTGTCGTTCCAAAGGGTCACTAGATAATCTGCTAGATGATTAACAGGTAGGGCAAAATAAAAAATGTTTCTGCTACACTTCATTCAACTCTGTCCAGTCAGAGACAGGCTACATTTAGATTTAAATGGACAATAATGACAACAAATAGATCATTGTGGTGTATATATGTTGAGTTGACTGTACTACATCGAGGTATTTCACCAAATGCTGGTCATCTTTCTGTCTTTCTTTCCACTGTTGTCTGGTTTGTC
Organism: Maccullochella peelii; assembly: GCA_002120245.1. Classification (NCBI taxonomy): domain Eukaryota; kingdom Metazoa; phylum Chordata; class Actinopteri; order Centrarchiformes; family Percichthyidae; genus Maccullochella; species Maccullochella peelii. The sequence continues at coordinate 33,137 of LKNJ01002694.1, read as the reverse complement.
TTGCTTGACTGCTCAAACAAGCTGTCAGCATCATGAAGGAAGTAATCAGTGCAAATACAGGTGACATGCAGGTTTCCCAGGAAGCGATACGCTCTGTGATGGAGCTGTTTGCCTTTATGTGTCACAACGTACACACTTTTTTCCCCCCACAAGCTGCTGTGATTAAACACCACAAAGGAAATGTACAATGTGATCAGTCAATCACTGTCCTCTCCCTAGCTGACTCTGAAAGAACCCAACACTAATCACATGATCAATTTAATTTATATATGACTGTCTAAACCAGGGCGGACATAAACGGTGTTATAATTCTTCTGATGTTAGTCTTTTATTTCATATGTGGAGGGAAACCCGTACGTAGCAGTCCTGCCTCTATAGTCTAGTCAACTAATGATGATTTTCATTATTTGTTAATCTGCTGGTTCTCGATTGATCGCCCACGGTGACGTCTTCACACTGCTTGTTTTGTTTGACCAAAAAAGTCAAAAACCCAAAGATATTCAATGTGTAGGATCACAAAAGACAAAGAAAATGAGCGAATAATCACAGAGAAGCGGGAACTAAGAGGATATCTGACATTTGTATTTTTAAAAACGAGTTAATGATGAATCACTTATCTATAAATCGACAAATCATTTCAGCTCAAATACAGTCATATGTAGCACATAAGATCTGAAAGTTCTTGATTTGTTCTTCAAGTGAGAAATCAAAGTGATATGAAAAATATTTTGAGCAGCGATTAGTCGATCAATTGATTAGTTGATCGACAGAAAACTAATCTGCAACTATTTTGATAATTGACTCATGGTTTATGGTATTTTTCAAGCAGAAATTCCGAAAAAATATGATTGTTCCGGGTTCTCAAACGTGAAAATGTGCCACTTTTCTTGGTCTTGCATGATAATAAATTGACTACTTTTGAGATTTGGCTATTAGTCGCACTAACCAAGACTTTTGATGAGGTCATCAATTTTCTAAGGTATTATAGACCAAACGATTAATTGATGAATTGAGAACATAATCGTCAGATGCAGCCCTACTCTTCTGACTTGAAACATGGTGGTGTAAATGAAATATGGATGGATGGAAACTGTGAGCCTCGACCGAAGTAGTGACTTCAGCTGTATTATATTATATATCATATATTTTAATGTTTGGAACAGACTGGTCGTACAGATGGAATAGTGGACTGTTTTGCATGAGTGGTTTGAGAGATGCCTGCGGACACATTGTCACTGTTGGAATTTGATGTAACTGACAGTCTGACAGGCTGCAGTCCAATCGTCAAAAAAAACTACTTCCTGTGTCTTTTCCTCAACACTTTTCCGTGACCTCGATGGAAAACGTCATGAGGCCGAGGAAAGATGTGAAGGAGAACTCATGAAGACAGAATCCCACTGCATTCACTAGGCTGTGTAATTATAGGTCTGCCGTGGTCGCTTTAAATGTTGTTGCCGCAATGAATTGTGGGACGGCATTATCTCCTTTCCTTTGGTAGGAAGGATGGTCCAGTGTACCCTCTGCTAAAGGAGACAAGAAAGGAAGCACTGAAGCACCTTTCCTTAGCATTTAGAGATCATCTTATCATGGCTGACACTTAGATACATGCAGGTCATTTCACTTAGTTATATTTGCTGGTTAAACACCCATCCAGCCTCGAACTGCCAGCCTGCGACTGCAGCTGTCCTCTCGTCCTAAAGGGGGCAAACCAGGAGTCTGGATCCACCAGGTGGAGGGGGTGGGGGGGAGTAAGATCCTCTTTTAAGCTCCAGTCACTCCTAATCAGAAACAATCCTCTCAGCCTCTCACCGCTCCTCACAAAGGCCTTTACTCTTCTTCTCTGTTCACTGAGGAAACTCTCCAAAGCAGAGGACGGACGTTTGCTCAAAGGAACAGGGGCAGCGCGACGAGGACGTCGATGCTGCTTTTTATTCATAAGAGATGTTACAGGAAGTCTGCACATGATGGAGAGTAGATCCTGGATGTCTAATGCTGACTGAGTCTTGGCTAATGCTAACTTAGTTAATGGCTGGCTTATTGTCTTGGTGGTGGACCTGAAGAGGAGGAGGAGGAGAAGAAGAAGAGGCCACATGAAGGCAGTCTGTACAGTCTTTTCATGCTCTTGGCCTCAACCTGATCAAAGGTGATTATACTTGCTGCCAAGAGGTCAATTCATAAACTTGTCATGTTGCACAAATTTGAAACGTCCGTAAAAATGTTAGCATGGTTAAAAGAAGTTTCTTCTTCTCTTTTCCCCAGTTTTGGCAAAAGTCAGACAACAGATCCTCACACTTCTGACGATTCCTGACGAAGATCTCTGTTGGATCGAAACATTGTTCTGTTAAATTAAATTAGCAGGAGATTTGTGCAGATTACTGTCTGACTTTTGCCTTCAGTTTGTTTTTTCATCCAGCACCTGTAGACATTTTTTTTTGGGATGTTCATGCCCAATACATGTTTTTCTAGTTTTGGTGATGATGACATTTTATTCATCAATTGGATGGCTGGCATCTGGAGACAACAATCACAAAGCAATCTGACAGATTTCTTTAAAGTCCCTGAAAATGTATTTTTGTTTCAGTCAGCAACATGGTCCTAAATGAACACACAATTTTATGCCATATTTGGAACAGTTTGTTTCTTTCACATGACAGATTTCTGTATTCTGTACGCGTTTGTACTCTTCGCACTAGTTGGACGTGTGTGGGCACAAGGTGATCAGAACCAATCAGAATTTAGCAATAATTGAACCTAAATCTGATCACAGTTGTGAGTCTAAGGATGTGCTTTGTTTCATAACTCTGACTGTGATTGTTGCATATTTAGTCCCAAATATTTGACAGTGTGAGAAAGTATTCAGGGGTTTAAAACATGTTTACGTGGTGTTCAAACTATTGTTTGTTACTCAGGAAACCCAGCTGGAAATATGGACAACACTGTGAAACAGACAGAAATCAGAACTTGACTGCTCATGCATCGATTTGTCTATCTTGAGATTATAAGTAATTATTAAATTAGAACAATTTAGCAGTGTTTCAGATTGTCTGCAGTGACTGAATACTGTTTGTTCTCCCTGCACTTGTTTTCTAGAGAGAAATGTTTGTGTTTGCAAACCCTCTGTTTCTGCTGCAGGATGCTGTTTTATTATTATGGGGAAATAAGTCTTTACTAGGTTATAGTTGACATTTTAAGGTCTTAAAAAAGTCTTGCATTTGCACCTGCGGACAGGTTGTTAATCTGTGAAACATGGAGAGTAGAAAGCGTCACAGGTATCGCATGTCTCACCTGTGTGCCATTCTCTCAGACGCTCTGAACCTGCCGGCTGAAGCAGCTCAGGTTCTTAAATTAGCAGGTGCTCATCTGTCTCTCACAGCTGTGTTTCCATAAATATATTTTTATGTATCGCATTAGAAAAGCTGTATTCGATAAAACTTCCTCAATTGCGCAAAACAGTTTTTCCGCTCGTTTGAGGTGTTTTTTGTGGAAAAAGAGTTGATGCTCTAAACGGGATATGGAAACGATCTTTGCCGAATAAGTTCTGACGTAGCGAACATTTAACTCACACGACTGATCAGCTGTTTCTGCTGAATCGGTCTTCGTCTCCGGACAGCATGAAACATGGCCGACACCAGCTGACATGAAAGAACACTTCAAAGAAATTCCTGAGGACCATGTTTCTCCCGTAGATGGGTTCGATGAACAAGGCCACTTGTTTTGTTTCTCTACTTCTTCCACTCTGCTTACTGGCAGATTACAGCCGTGTGTAAAGTGTAGCCTGTAGCGCCAACTTGTGACCAAACTACGCTTTGCAACGAGCCGAGTTACTGCGCTGCAAACCAGCTGATGGAAACGCCTTCTTTTATTATAAAAGTTTGCTTAAAATTGAATGGAAACACGGTTCACCACTGAACTGTTTCCTTTGCTGACTTTACATGCTGCTCATTCACTTTGTTTATTTATCACGTTTAGCTGCTGGCTGGAAAATCGGCGTCGACCCACCAGCAGGTTCTGGCTGCTTCAGGTTCAGCCGTCAGGTGAACTGCTGAGCATTTTGTTGTAGTTTTCTCTTCTTCAGACTCCGGCTGTGAAAATATTGGAAGTAGATGAGAAATACCTGGAATTACAAGACATGAAGACGGGTCTATTCTCACACTGCTCAGCAGGCAACATTTTGGGTTAAGAGCCTTTCTCAGTGGACTGAACAAGGCACAATATTTTAAAACATATCGCATCTAGCAGAGCAGTGTCAGTTCATTACAGGACTGTTTACACTGGGCAACACCTGGATTTCTTACCGGCATTCTTCCAATTTGACTGTTTTTGCAGAAATAAGGCAGTGATCAGACACAATCGGACACAATTTCAAGCACTTTTGCAATTTGCAGTAATTCCTGAAATTGTGAGATCACAAACATACTGTCAGACTACCAGACTATTAACTCGTTTTTTTTTTTTTTAAAAAGACAGCATCAATTTTCTTTTTGAAGGGACACATTTTGTGTGTATGTTTGTACAAAGTTGTGCAGAAGAACTGAAGATAAAATAGATGCCATTTTAATGTAGTCCTGTCAGTTTGTGTTGTAAATCCTTTTAAATAAAGATGTTATAGAAAACCCTAAATTATATACCTAATAATACAGACAAACATGGCCGTTTAAAACTAAAACCTGCCGTTTTCTTAAAAGAAGTGGTGGAACGGTAAGAAAGCACGTTGAAGTAAAGTGACTGTAAACCTTTGCCAAGTGGTTTTAAATAGCTCTTCATGGGGACATGAAAAATGAGCTGATGAGTTTTTTTTCTTCATTGTGAGTGAACGTGAAAAGAAGCTTTGTTCTTTGTTTTTAAGGATTTTTTCCTGCGGTCTTTAAACGCTGCCAGCTTCCTCTACCTCTAGAGAGAGAGAGAGAGAAAGAGAGAGAGAGTCTTCTGCCCGCTGGAAGGAGTTAATCAACACTTCCAACATCAGATGCTTATTGTCATAAAGATGTTAACAGTGTTCAGTTCTGGTGGTTTGAAGTCGCCAGACGCCATGATAGAAGTTGTTCAAATGAAGATTATTGTAAGAGTGTTTTACAGCACACTAACTTCTCCAACAGAGCTGTGATTATCTGCCGATATATATTCACCTAAATGTTGGTTAAATATGTATCTGGCACATTGAAAGACCAGCGGTAGCCACTAATTCTGACACACCTTATATTTCACAAGCTACTTAATCCAAAACCTGAAGGTCCTGATTCAAAACTGTAAGCTTAAATTACTGAAAGATTAACTGGAAGAATGTGACTCCTGAAACTGATGTGACGCAATCTGCTAGAGAAAAGGCGTCTCACTCTGCTGGAGTTTTTGGGACCACAAAGTGATACTTCTTTTACATCAGAAACAATCTTTGGCTGACTGCAGACACCAGCTTTCAGAGAGCACACAAACCTGACGGCAGCCCAGTTCCCATCCAGTTATTCATGTAATTTACATTAAATGGTGGCAGCAGCAGATGTGAGCTGCTGATGTTTGTAATCTTAGCTTCTTCCCGAACTCAGATTCTCTGTCCTGGTTCAGGATAAAAAGGTCAAAATAAAGTCAGGACGAAGGTTTGAAAACCAACACATAAAATAGTGGAACTGTTTTCTGTTCCTTCCCAGGAGGAATAAGTCTAAAGTAATTAGACTCCTGTAATCCTCTGTGATGCTCAGGTAGGCTTAGTGACTGCTTTGAGGGGATTGCAGTGTTGTATTTTACTGCAGGCAGACGTGGATTATGTTGTTGAATGTTGGCTTTTGGTACAAACAGCATTCAGTTCTGAGACACAAACACAGTAGCTGATATAAAGTTTCACTTGGTGCTGAATCCGTCTGCTGGAAAACAGCTGCCAGCTGTAAACCAGTGGTGATATTACACCATGAGATGATATATAAATGAGTCCAACGTCAGATGTTTGCTGTACTGTTTGCTCTAACTTTATTATATCTGGGTGTGATGAAGTTCCTACTTTTGTCCGGTACAAAAAACAGATGTTCCTCTGTGTTAGTAGACACAAACAGTGAAGACGCCACGGAGAGGTGGTAACCTTCTCCAAAGGGAGGCGTATTGGATACGCTTCCTTGATGAGATTTCATGTGCTTTTTTCTTATGGAGTATAATATGTGTCGTCGTGTTTCTTTGGCTTTTCATGTTTTAGTATCATGACGCTCTGTTCCTGGAAAGGTTGTGGCTTCCCCTGTTGGGACGCACTTGCTGTTGTGCTGGTTGTGGTCACCTATAATAACCCCACCTGTGTGCGATATTAAAAAGTCATACTGGAGTGCTGTCCTTGTTTTTCTTTTTCATTGTTCACCACATTAAGGGTCCAGCACCCAGTCAGTCTTCAAGATCTCATCGTGAGTTGCGTGCGTCAGGTCTTATTTGATTTGTATCTCAACACACATCTTTATTGCGATATAGAATTAGAAATACCACGAGAGAATTGACCCATATCGCCCGCTCCTGTTGTACAGCAGATGGTCACCTATGCGCGGTTGGATCCATCCTAACGAGGTTGATTTAGAATTTGCTTGTTGGCTTTGTGAGACGAGCACAGTGGGTACAGGATTACTTATACAGCTGTCTGTCCTTTCATACATAAAACATAATGACATAAACTGATTTTGGCTCTGGTACATCAAGATTACAGACCTGTGTGTGAGTACTGAAGCTGCTGAGTGTGAGGTTTCTGTTGCAACAAAAGAAAGTTACATGTTGTAAGTGTAAAGGTGTAAAGTCATCAGTTTGAGTGCTCGGAGATTGAAATCGATAATAAAAACAAGTTTGTTGAAGTGTCGTTCAGCTCCCGGCTGCTGCAGCACAGTAAATGTGGAAGTGAACGTATGTCGGCTGAAAGAGTTCAGCTGATCTTCCCTGAGTGTCGAGACAAACTGGTCCGGTCTGTTCCTGCCTGCTTCACTGAAGCTTTTCTCTCTGTGTTTGTGTTGCAGCTTTCCGAGAGACAACCCTCCAGTGAAGATGAGACCATGGTCCCGGTACTAGCCCCCAGAAAAGCCAGCGAACTCCCCGTCAACGAAGTAGCGTGTATCCTGCAGGTACGCTGTCCTCGGCCCAGGATACACAGCTGTGACTGTTCTCAAGCTAACTGTCTCCAGACAAGACACAACAACAACGAGAGACATGTCAAAGAGCAGCGGACCTCCAGGTCTTCAGTCTGCCTCTCAGGACTCACTTTGGAGTCATTTAATAGTATAGTTATTACAAACTTCCAGAGGAATTGTATTGAGATGATAATGACGATTCTGATAATCACATCATGTTATCATTTGACACCAATTGTTTTGTCCAAAGTCATGATTTTAATTTAATTTATTGGATGGATGGATTGATTTCATCCATCCAGTAGCTTAAAGGACACATACAAAACACCAATACACACAAGAATATAATAATATAACACAAAAACGCAGCAGTGAAGCGAACCGTCACTATAATAGTGTAAATGTAAGGTGATTAAAAACTAAAAACAATGCAAGAATAATAATACTAATTGTATAAAATACAATTAAAGATAAATATATAAAGAAATGCAATGTCTTTATATGTTTTGCATATGAAGACAAAAGACTACATATGCAATGCATTACAATGGAACACATTTCAACATGTGTCTTTGCATACATATTGTGATTTTTATATTGATATCAGCAAAATATCCATATCTAGTTTCCTATAAGCAGTAGATTGATCCCTGCAGCCTGGATGAGGATGCTCCACTGAATCACACCGACCGCTCTTCAGCAGTACCTGTAAACAAAAAGAAAGAAAGTTTGTGTCTAAGATTTAGCCGCAAAATCTTGAATCAAGCATCATCTTGTGTCGTGTTGGTGCTGACAGGCCGAGCTGCAGCTGGGTCTGACCCAGGAGGAGGTGAGCCGGAGGAGAGCCTACCACGGCTGGAACGAGTTCGACATCAGTGAAGAGGAGCCGCTATGGAAGAAATACATCTTACAGGTAACTAATCAACAGGAATGTGCTTTAAGGTGGCAGTATATAGACTCCATAGTGTCACTGCAGCCAGTTAACCCCCCAGATCTTTCGCTATTTCCAGAGTTTATTGGTTTGTTTTCACACCATGTACACTGACAGCGTGACAGTAACCTGCTGTTGGCTCCAGGCTTCAGCGTGTCCACAGCAGTTTGTCCTCACTTGCTAATCTAACGCAGCAGACTTATCAGACGCTGAGTCTCAGGAAGCCCTTCACACATCCAGCAGCAGCAGCCTGGATGCAGCTCGGGGATAAAAACAATCCACTATTTTTATCTGGTGCCTGATGAAACGTCCAGAGGCTCGGCGTGTTCCACAGCGCCACTCAGACAGTATACATCATCTACGAATCTATTACCACAACTATACCATCTGTTTTTATATTCTGTTGTTCTGTTCATATTTCATCAGTTTGTATATTTAATATTTGAGTGACTGATCTCATTTCGTGTCATGCTCACATGCAGTTACACAACACAACAGTAGCTCATAGGAATGTTGATGTTTCCATCAGTTGACATTCAAAGGAAAGACTCATCATCGCTGCGTGCCAACATGCTGCACATGTTTCTGAACAAAAGGAACGCAAAGCCGATAACGTAAAGCTATAAAGCAGCAGCATGTTTCATTCCTGTCGTTCCCTGTGACCACGTCTTGCTGTCACGTTGCAAAGCGCCTCAGCTTTGACCTTGCTTATTATCTTGAAATGGAAACATGCTTCACCTACTAAATTTGAAGGTTGGATTAAATTAAATACTAAACAGAATCATGCTTTATCATGCATGTTCTCTTTAATGCCTTCTATACCTTTTTGAAAGTGTAAATAAATGAGATATATACATACACACACATTACTTGTGTTACTTCTTTTTTTTTTTTTTTAAACTTCTGTTTATTGGGTTTAAAAAAATAAGGTTCATATCTTATGTTCATGTATTAATGGAGGGAAGAGAAGCAAACAAACAAATGGATGTCACAGATCATCGTGGATAACACTGTAATCAATACCACTCATGGTTTATCTGAATGAAATATAATAATAATAATAATTAATAAAAGGTTGCCATATCAAACAGAACATATCAGTCTTTGTTCTAACAATGTTTATTTTACTTTTAATTAATTACCTATTTATTTAAATAGTAAAAACATTAAAAGTTAAATATAATCTTTATTTAATCAGGCAGTCTCATTGAGATTAGGATCTCTTTTCCAAGTGAGACTTGAGAACAAGAAACATTCACAAGAACACAATCAGCAAACAGAAACTACACAATAAACAAGGAATTCATCAAAGAATCGTACAAAACATCTGATGATAAAGCTTTAAAATCACCGAGGGGAATGTAAGACTGGGGCTGTCATTCCATTTAAAAGGTGCATAATGCCTGAAACCAGTTCTGCCAACGTTGGTGCGTACATGAGGGATGTCTAAGGTGAAGTACTGGATCGTGTACTGTAGTTTTAAATGAGATAAGAGATAAAAATAACAAACATGAGGAGTGGTTTCTGACAAAAGTGGGTTTGCTTTTATTATCGTCTAACAAAAGATAATCACAGCCTTTTCACATCATGGTATGAAGGGCAATCTTTTGGCTCACACAACTTCCAGAGCGTGTTTGTCAGCACGAACATAGTTTGTAATTGTAAAATGCCACATCTGTTATTTTTAGTTAGTCACCTTGTTTAAATAGTTAAGAGTGCAGAAAAACAGGACACACCAGAAGAGAGGCAGATGACGTGGGGCACAGCAGGCCTTTGACTCTTTAAGACATAAAATATCATCTAGTGTGCTCCTGGACAAAACACAGAGCCAAAGCAGATCCTCTCCTCATATATTAGGTGCAGAGTGACCAGTGGGCAGACGGTCGGAGGACTGGTTACACCAGGAAAACTGAACACAGTCTCTGTCAGACTTCAGCGGTTAAGTGGTGGAAGCAGCCCGAGGGTGTTCTGTTGCTGCTCTGTTTTGTCCACGTGAACTCTGACAAGGACAGAAGCTGCTGCTGTTGAGCCGAGCAGCCGGAGGACGGAGACCGAGAGCGCAAACCTCAAACCGTGTGGAAACCATGATGGCAATATGGCGTTTCTGTTAGTTTCATGTATTAGTGTGAGGAAGGAAACACAGATCTGATGTTTTCACTTTAACTCACAGGCTTCATTTATCCACCCGGTCTGTTTCTGGTTTTATCCACACACCAACTTTTCCACCTCAGACAAACTTAAACATTTTTTGAGATATTTTTTAAAGAAATTCCACTTTTTTTTTTACGCCCAAATTGAAACACAAGTTTGAGTGCGATCTCAGGCTCGCTGTGTGGTTTGTAGAGCTGCTTCTTTATTAAACATGAAACAGACAAGATTGGAAATAATGTTGTGAGTGGAATTTTCCCGCTGTTTCAATTCTGAAAATCTCTTTGCCACCAGTTAACCTCGTGCTCTCCTGTACATCATGTTGCAGACGGAAAGATCCAGCAGGTCTGTGGATTAAACCGTTCAGTGTTAAGGTTTCTGCTGCTGCTGCGTTCGGTCGTGTCGTTGATGTGGAAACTGGGTCATTTGGATGCGGGAGCTGAAAATAGAGCCGGAGCTGTTGGCCCAGCTTCACTCGATGAGCTCCGCCTTTCTGCTGCGGATGACTGACAGCTCGTCCGTACATCACGGCAAACACACACATTTCTACTTCTAGCTCTGTCAGGATCTGGACAAAATGTCCTCACTTTCCAAAATGTCCTGACTACAGTGGCTCCGCATTTAAAAAGACATTAACAGGTTGCATTTAAAATGTTTTAAAAGCTTTAAAAGAAATGAGAACATTTTATTTTAAATGCCCCCCCCCCTTCCATAAATGTCTTAATTTTCCAAAAACATCCCATCTTTGTAAACTGTACTTCTCCAAAAATCACCTCAATGTCGAGGAGTAAAACTAAAATCAGTCCTCACAAAGACAGAAGAGCGCGCGCACACACACAGATATTGACATTGATTATGTATTTAGTTGTAACGCAGCTCTCTCTCCCTCTCTGTAGTTCAAAGATCCTCTCATCCTGTTGCTGTTGGCGTCGGCCGTCATCAGCGTCCTCATGCACCAGTTTGACGACGCCATCAGCATCACTGTGGTACGTTACGCCTCACACTACAGCGGCGCACTTCACTCGCCTGTTTCCTCCTCCCTCCCTGTGAGGGCGCCCCGGAGACCTGCACTTCTTGTAATGTTATTAATAGAAACGGCAGTCTGGCAGCGTCAGCAGTGGATAAGATGTAGAAACGTGCAGGAATGCTGTTTCGCCTGTGAGTTTAGCAAATTAGGTTTTTTCTTTTCCTCTCCCTGTGGGAAGATGTTGTTGCAGCAGTGAATAATTGCATTGATAATGTGTTCCAATTAGCATTGCTTGCTTACAGTGTGAGAAATAAGTGACTCAGAGAAAAGTGATTTCACATGGCATGCTCTAAAAAGAGAAAACGGCGTTAACAAAAAAGAAGAAAAGGCTTCACTTCTTATTTCTAGCTCTCTGTTATGTATTTTATTTTTAAATGCAGCCCTTATTCTACTTGAAATGAAAAAAGAAAATATGTTGGAATACTTATGGAGGCGCTAGAGGAAAGGTTGGGGGATCTTCAAAATCATTGGATTGCACTGGTTTTGGGAAAAGACGTCTGATCAGAAATTCCATTAACAGAACACAAGATTGCGTTGGTGGCGCCATGTTTCTCCAGGTACAGGTGGGAAGATGAGACCCATTCCAGTAAGAGCGTTTCATGTAACACACCCATTAGCAAGATGAATAGTTCTGTCCTCCGTGTGGACGGTTGCGAGGTAAACATCAGAATTTTACAGTTTGCATTACAAAGTCATCTCCCAATGACACGCACACATGCAAGCAGATTGGTTGATCCAACTCCTGTTAGGAGAGCTCACATCCCAAAATCAACATAGTCAGTGGGCCGTGAGACGGAAGGAACAAGCTTTAAATCCTGGAGATGCCGCAGGTTATGGTGAAAGTGTAAGCCGTTACTTCAGACAGGGCGTGACAAGGAGCTGCAGAGCAAACAGCACTGTAACATCACACTGTTTGCATGTGCGCTCGAGCTGTGTGTTTAACAATAGCTGTAGGTTGTTTGTGTACAGAAGAGTAAATTAAACCATTACATCTTTATGATTAAAATCCTGCTGCAGTGTGGGGATCATGACAAACTGTTTTCACTTTTTGTTTATTCAGTTTCGCTGAGAGCAGTGCTCTTTTTCGGGAACGCCCTGATCATGTTCTCACCTGGAAGCTGCCCAGTACACCCAGTCTGACCTGCTGGCCACTGAGCAGCTCCACAGGTGGGGTTCAGGGCGCTGCTTTGCACTTTCCCCACCCAGATTTATTCTGCCCGTCACAAGCTTCTCTAACCTTTAGGCCCCCACTGCCCCACGCTTGGCTTCACTGGGTTGTATTTGTATGTTTTATAGACTGGGTGTGGACTTGGTTCTGGCTTGCTTTGCCATGGCCTCTGTGGGTTTGTAGTGCGTTCCTGCTACCCTCAGATACCGTGCCTATAGAAAATGTCCACCCCCCTTTGAAAGTTTTTAGGTTTTATTGTTTTACTTTTATTGTTTTATTGTTTAACATTAAATCAACATAGATTTAATGTGGCCTTTTTGACACTGATCAATCTTTTAATGTCAAAGTGAAAACGGATCTCTACAAACTGATGTAAATTACTTACAAATATAAAATACGTTTGCATTAATATTCACCCCCTACAAGTCAGCACTGAGTCTGTGGATAGCTCTCTGTCAGCTTTGAGAATAAAGTCTTAATATTTCAATAATAAAGTCGTCACATTTTGAGAAAAAGTCTCAATATTTCGATAATGAAGTCATAGTTATTTACTTCGTTGTAGTCAGCAGTTGAGAGCAGTTTGTCATCTTCTCTAACGCTCAGTTAGATGTAACTCGGCATCAGATTCAGTAGCAGAGGATTCATAAAAAGATGTCAGATGTTGAAGCTTCCTGTGTCTTTGTGTCTTTTACAGGCCATCATCATAGTAGTGACCGTTGCCTTCGTCCAGGTAAGTCCTGTTTGTCAGTCCATGCCAACAAAAGTCTCTGCTCACTTTGAACCACCTCATAGATATTGAAGAGTTTATGGCCACACAACGAACAGATGTTTACACTGCGAGTCTTTATAGAGTGTGGGATAGAATAAACTTCTAAATGTGCCTTCAGTTGTTGCTTGTCCTCTGTGTGTAGGAGTACCGCTCAGAGAAGTCTCTGGAAGAGCTCGGGAAGCTGGTGCCTCCAGAATGTCACTGGTGAGAGTTTAATCCATCCATCCACCACCACCTCCTCCTCCTCCTCCTCCTCCTCCTCCTCCTCTTCTTCTGTGGTTACAGCCCTGTTCATGTGATTCTGTCCAGGTCAACAGGCAGATATGCTGCCTCAGTGACGGTCCAGTTCCTTACGGTACTATTCTGTTCTATATGTGGTTTCACCATGGATCACAAATGCAGGTTAGGGCTGCAACTAACAGTGTAGAAAATAAAATAAAAAACTGCCCCCACTGTCTAAAAAATTGGGGCATTTAAAATAGTAATTAGTGCATAGAGTCCAAATTACGCCCAAATTAAAATGCATAACGTTACAGTATTCACCACCCTGTGCACGAGTAAATAAAAAGCAAACTATTGCTGTTCCAAAGAGAAGTGTGCAATCATGTGGAAGAAGTATGTAATTTAAAAATCACTATCACAAACTGCAGTGAAAATAGTGGATGGGGAGATTTAGAAATTTCATCAGGGGAAAAATCAGGGAAATGAACTGAATGAAAATAAAATGATGGTTTAATGTAGGATTAGAATATTGGGCTTTTTTTTCTCACGGTTTTTAAGGGCAAATCTGAGATTTCTTGGGGCATTTTTGCCCTCGCTAATTTCCGACGCTGGCAACTAACCATTATTTTCATTCCTGACAAAAAATAGTTTAATAGAGCCCCTATTGGTGTTATTTACTTTATAAAACAGTGAAAAGCAGCAGATCTTTGAAAAAATGACCATCAGTTAACATATTAATTCACTTAATTTTACTGCAGAGCTGTTAGATTGGATTGCATTAGGCACAAAATCTAAACAGAGCCAGCGTTTCATTTTCACAAGGACACTGAGAAATCCAGCAAAATATTTCTCATGCAAAGGTCTAAAAGGAGAAAATAGTAATAGTAGATATCAGATTTAGAAACCATTGAAACAAATGGCACATGCCAACTCATAGACCAAGGAATAACATCAGCGTACCTCTCCAAAACATGAGACATCTGACGGTCCGAGAACTTCTTTTCTGAAACTAATATCTCTGACTCATTATAATAAGAGTTTTCCCTTCCACTCTCTTCTCCACAAAATAAGAATTACATCAACTTTAAAGCAACATTATGCAAGAATTGGTATTTTGTGTGACTTGGCGCCCCCAATTCAATTCAATTCAGTTTTATTTATATAGCGCCATATCATAACAACGTTATCTCAGGGCACTTTGTCATAAAGAGCAGGTCTAGACCGACTCCTTATGTGTACAGAGACCCAACAATTCCCACCAAGAGCAAGCAGAAGCAACAGTGGCAAGGAAAAACTCCCTTTTAACAGGCAGAAAGCTCGAGCAGAACCAGAACCAGGTTCTGGGTGGGCGGTCATCTGCCTCGACCGGTTGGGTTGAGAGAGTCCCAACAGTTTTGGGAGTGCAGTTCCCCCTCATGGACAGCTGCACATGGACACGTGCATTTGTTTGTTGACAAGCTGAAGGATTATATTTGGTGGGCTGACTTTGCTAACAGCCAAACATCAAGCAAGTGCAACAACACATGACTAACATGACTCACCAGTCCAGCATCAGAAGGCCGGCTCGCCGTCTGTCCTGCAACCTTTTATTTCACAAATCTCTCACCAACGACTAAAAGCCAGTCCCAGATTTGCTCTTGCACGGCCACTCTCTGTTTTCTCTTCTTAGCTTTCTCCGTCAGCGTCCTCTTCGGTCTCTTCTCCTCTGCCATGATGTTTGTACAGAGAATACCGAGCTGGACCCGTGTGTGGCGTAGTGCCGTGAAGCGTTCTCTTCTCGCGGGAGATCGTACCCGCTCAACCTGAGTTACATAGAGCAAGAACAGGGAATGAAAGAGGCACCGTTCTCCCTGTTACAAGTCAGTGTGCCATCAAAATGATTCTGAAGCTGTCATGTAAGGTCAAATAGTTGCATAATGTTGCTTTAAGACACTTGATTAGAGGCAGATTTCCTCAGACACGTCCGTCCGGCTCAGAGAAAGAAAATATTCCTTCAAACAAAACTCCTCAGGCCTTAATTTACACTTCAAATAACAGCAGACTGAAGGAACAGCTGCCCCTTCACCTGGCAGAGAGCACGCACGCACGCACGCACGCACGCACGCACACACACACACACACTGTGCAGAAGCCATAGCAGCAGGCCTGTAAGCTGAGAAGGTCTGGTGTTGTGGTTGAGCAATCAGGAGCAGATCATCATTCAGCCTTACTTGTTTTTCTCCTCTTCCTCCCTCCATCTCTCTTTGTCCAGTTTTGAAAGTATTCTAATGGCCTTATTGTTGCACTTGTCAGTATCAGTATACCTTCAAATACAGGGCTTCCTCTCTGGAGCAGTTTGAAATCAAACAAAGTCACTGACTTTGTTACAAGAAGTGAAAAAATGTCTCATTTACAGTGCCAAACACTGTTTTTTCTGTATCTTTTCTTTCCTCTTTTGTTCATGTTATTGGCTGTGTGCTTTGTCTTGTGTTCTGAACTTTCTGATTATATTTCATTGAATTGTTTCTATTGAGGAGGAACAAACAGGGTGATGTGGTCTTCGGACGGGAGAAAGGTGTCTCGAAAGTTTGGAAAAATGCTTAATTTTAACCATTATGTTTTTAAAGTTCAGAATATGCTTGGATTCGAATATACTCTCCCTCTCTGTCTCAGTATCCGGGACGGGAACCTGGAGCACCTGCTGGCCAGAGAGCTGGTTCCTGGAGACACCGTCTGTCTGTCGGTGGGAGAGAGAGTCCCAGCAGACCTCCGCCTCTTCGAGGTACACAGTAACACACACACACACTCTCATGTTTAATCATCAACAAAAAAGCTATTGTTAGTTCATGTTTCTTCTGGGCTTCTCCTTTTGTTTATCCAGCCCAGTTTCACTCCCAGGAACACACTGTTTACACTCACACAGGTTACATACAGGTCTTTCTTTCTTTCTTTCTGTTTACTCTAGTTTCCTAGAAGGAACTGATATGCAACCAGAAACTCGTTAGCAAGTTCCTGGAAGAGACTGAGTAATTTAGTAGTGAATAAACAGACGATGTATCCACTTCCAGTTAGTCTTTTGGTCGGCTCACCGAGCAAACGTGCAACTCAACATGTACGAACAACTGCACTGCCTCTGGAAATCAACAACTGCTTATAAACTCATTAGACTCAAATACCGGTCTCAAAACGTTATCTCTGTTTTCCATATAAATGGTTTTGAAACACATTGTTCTTTATAGGAAACACGCTACATGACAGACCCATAAAGAGTGAAAGTGTTACTGAAATGCTCAAAGATGATCACGAGCATGCGCTAAACTCAATCCAGCCCCAGTAGAGTCGTCTGTCTTTCTGTTGGTGTGATCATTCTCACTGAAATGGTAAAGTATTGTATATTAATGGCTTGTGCCGTAACAGCTGACTCGGACAGAGATCTTACCCCCGCCTGCTCCGAGGATGTTGGAGGGTTTTGTTTGAAAAATTGCGGACTAGCCCTTTACCCCTGAAACAGTCATGTAGAAAGACATGAATTGACATTGTCGGCGTTTGAGCGCTCTGTGTCTGTCTTCCACCCTCTCAGTCGACCGACCTGTCTGTGGATGAGTCCAGTCTGACGGGGGAGACCACCCCCTGCTCCAAGTCCACCTCCCACCAGCCAGCATCCACCAATGGAGACATCTCCTCCCGCAGCAACATCGCGTTCATGGGGACACTAGTGCGCTGTGGCAAAGCCAAGGTACCTGCAGGATTATTACCATTTCAAGTGTTAAAGTAGTTAAATTATGTTTTGTTCCATCAAAAACAGACTGATTCAGATTTGTTTCTTTATTTTCTTTATATTTTCGCTTGGTGTAAAATCCAATATCCAGGTAGCATTGAAAAAAATCTTAAATCAGACTTTCTGGAAGACACAAATGTGATTTTCTTAGTAGGTTGTTGTGCATTTAGAAACCATGCTGAGTGACACAGAGCGGAACAGAAAGTTGAATGTTGAGAGGCTCAGGTTTCTTTTTGAGAACTCAACTTAAACCAGAAGTTACACAAGTGTCAACATGGGACCTGGATGTGCAGAAATAAAAAATATAAAAATAAAATAAGATAAAACAAAAATCAAATGACACAAACAAGGTGTTTATATGTGATCTGTTTGTGTGGTGTTCCTCAGGGCATCGTCATAGGAACCGGAGAGAACTCAGAGTTCGGGGAGGTGTTCAAGATGATGCAAGCAGAAGAGGTACGTTCTCCTGAATTTTATCTGAAAATGTATTAAAACACAATGCCAACAAGCTGTTAAATTACTGTTACTGTCAGAAAGGACAAAGAAAATCAGCAAATCCTCACATTTAAGAAGCTGGAACCAGCAAATGTTTGACTTTTTTTTACTTGAAAAATGACGATTAATCGATTATCGAAATTGTTGGCAATTCATTTTCTATCAGTCGACTGATCGTTGCAGCTCTAGTTCACTAGCATAAAAGAAGGTAAAAATTTAAATGGACAAAAGCTCAGACCACAATCAGTCCAAGAGCATCATCAGCTCCACAGATGGATGCAGTCATCGCATCATGAAAACATGTGAAGTAACCGATCTGTTTCCTGTTTGTTTTGTTCAGGCTCCTAAAACGCCACTTCAGAAGAGCATGGACCTGCTGGGGAAGCAGCTCTCGCTCTATTCCTTCGGCATCATCGGTCCGTTGGTTTGTCTTTCAGCCGTCAGCGTGATCATACGCGCCTTCGTCTTCAGCGCCTGACTTTAGTCTCGTGTGTGTTCTCTGTGCCGTGTTTCAGGGGTCATCATGCTGGTGGGCTGGCTGCAGGGCAAGAGGATCTTGGACATGTTCACCATCGGTGTCAGGTAGCTGAATTTCACTCTCAGTGCAGCCGCTGCGCTGACCAGCTGACTGATGTTTGCCTCTGTGTGGATTTGCTGCAGCACAGTCGCCTGTATGTTTGTCTGTTTGGTAAATGATTGAACGCTGGCAGCAGCTTTGGCAGCTGTCCGTCTGCACGTCACTTCTGTTATCAGATTACAACTAACTGACCTTTGTCATGGCGGACACTGTGATTTGGCACTGGCAGGTGTAGAGACCTGGCTTTATTTACTCAGCCTCGCTGGCCAGACTTAACTGTGACATTTAGATGGGACAACCCTTATTCACTTTACTTCTGAGAGTGAGACGTTCTCATGAATATGAACATCATGTCTGTGGGTTCAGTACAGAGCTGGAGTCAGGACGTGTTTAGCCTAGCTTAGCATAAAGACTAGAAGCAGGGGGAAACGGCTAGCCTGGCTCTGTTTCAAGTTATAAAATACACCTACCAACACCTCTAAATCTCACTGATGAACACGATGCATTTTGCTTGTTTTAATCCCATAAACTGAAATATAAAAACACAGTTTGTTGGTTTAGAGGGAGCTTTATACTGGAAATATTTTCCAATCAACAACGGTCAGTACAGCGAGTCTGTGCAGCTTCCTGAAGTCTTGTCGTCACACTGAGGTTGCCAGGTTTGGTGCCATCGTGCCAACAAAGAGACCAAAACCTGCTTGACATTAAAGTGCCTACAGAAACAAGTGAAGTGAAGTGAGGTTTTGGTCAATAAAATACAAGAATAAACAACAGCCAGCCTCCAAAACACACATAATAACTAATCATAAGCCTGAAAACAAAATGGGATGATGTCTCACTTTACTAACTTGTGTACCTGAAGTGATGTGGGAACAGTTGTATTGATCACTGATCTGCACTCCTTCAGTCTGGCGGTAGCTGCCATCCCAGAGGGTTTACCCATCGTGGTGACGGTGACGCTGGCGCTCGGTGTGATGCGCATGGTGAAGAAAAGAGCCATCGTCAAGAAGCTTCCCATCGTAGAAACTCTGGGTATGTTCCTCACAGGTCACATCTGCAGCACAACAGTTTTAACTTAATTAGTTACTGATAGAAATGATCAATGAACGTTAAATGGAAAATGATCCGGCTTTCTCGCTCCAGACCAAAAGGTGTTGATGTGACCACAAGGACAAAAACGTGACAATTTACAAAGTTTCTGATTCAAAAAGACATTTAAAAAATATTAGTTTTTAACCGATATGAACTGCGAGAACAGAAGCTTGAAATGCGAGAACCCGAA
Source organism: Maccullochella peelii (assembly GCA_002120245.1). Taxonomy (NCBI): domain Eukaryota; kingdom Metazoa; phylum Chordata; class Actinopteri; order Centrarchiformes; family Percichthyidae; genus Maccullochella; species Maccullochella peelii. Next base: position 13,679 of record LKNJ01002694.1, on the reverse strand, counting down.
AATTAGCAAAGAAAGAAAAATGGCTTATCCTTTTTGGATGATTCAGAAGATTTTTTTATTATTATTATTTTTTTTATAAATGTATTTCACGTTTGGAAGCAAAATATGGGAACAAATAAACAGGTTCTTTAGCTCGTTTAAAAACAGATTTTTAGGAGTTCTTATGATTCAGCCTGTAAATATTGCAAAAGTTGGATACTAGCAAATATAGTACTGTACAGTATCAGCTGACGCTTCTTCAAAGTAGTTCGGTGTGTGTTCAGGTGTTTTTAGCCATCATGTGGTGTGATGTGTTGTTTTCTCCGTCAGGCTGCTGTAACGTGATCTGCTCAGACAAGACGGGAACTCTGACCAAGAACGAGATGACCGTCACTCAGCTGTTCACGTCAGATGGACTCCACGCTGAGGTCTGAACGTCCCTCCTTCATCACTCATCATCATCATCAGTCAGCAGAGGAAACATTCAAGTTTAGATTTGTTTAACTCTAAGTTTAACAAACGAAACAGAGAGGTTTTGTGTGTTTCTTGGTCGTTTTCACAGTCTGAAACTGTTCCAGATCACATCAGATCTATTTCCCATTTTTAACAGTCAAATATTTCATGTAACAAGGTAGATTTTTTTTGGGGGGGGGGGGGGGGGGNAGTCAGTGTATTGCAAAGAAAAACAAACACATTTTTAAATAATTTGAGCCATAATTTTATAAACTTTTTCATAGACTTACCAGGCAAGCAATCAGCTGTACACACAGAGGGAACTGATAAGTGCAGAAGATGTGAGTTTGTGGTGAAAACATTAGAGGTTAATAACGTAATGTTTGTTTGTCGGCTCTGTAAGTGAAACAGTTCTGTTCGGCTCCAGGACGAGTTAGACTGAAGGCTGTTTTCAGACTTCTTGCATGTACACCTGAGGTTGAAACAAAGCCATTTCCCTCTCGGAGAGCACCAAGTTATTATAAATCTTAGGATGCCATTTAGTCCTTTTTTGCTAGGTTATAATTTGTGAAAACACTCAAAATGAAGTCACGGCTGAGAAATGAGATGGCTGCTGTAATGTGGCGTCTGTACCTGAGGAAGGTTCAGTCAGTTTCCTGCAGCCCACAGAGAATGGGCCGACCCACTTCCTTCCTCTGGAAATCCCAGCTGCCATTCTGGAAAAATGGGTCAGGTGACTGAGGACTGGACGACACAGTCTGGTTTTAACTTGACGGCTTCTTAGTGACACAATAATATGACCTGTAATATTATCAAAGTCAGTGTTTTACTGGCTGACACGATGCTGCGCAGAAGACGTAAAATAGATAAAAACAGCAAGTATAATGATGCACTTTCACTTCCTGTTAGTGTATAAAGTAGAACATACCTGTCCCATCGTATTTCAAACATAAACCAATAAGATTATTTTCATTATTAGCAGAGGGAGTCGTCTTGTTTTGAAGAAATGTTTTACAGTCTCGCTAAACGGGCTGTTTACCCGTGGCATTGTCTTGCAGGTGTCAGGCGTCGGCTACAACGGAGCAGGAGAGGTTTTACTGGATGGAGAGACCATCCACGGCTTCTCCTGCCCTTCAATCAGCAAGATCGTGGAGGTGAGTCAACACATCCGGGGCGCTGCAGGTCCCGAAAGAAATCTGGAACATTAACTTCCATCTGTCTTCGTCTGCTGTGTCAATGAGCTTAATCGGACAAAATATCTGAAATTATTGACATTTAAATTGATGCCAACACATGAGAGCAGTTTGTGTTCCATCACACTGTACAAACTAAAAATACAAAACTAAACATGCTTTATTTGGTACCAAATGGACATTTGTTATATAGTAGTGTATATAATATAGTAGGAGAAGAGATATTAATTGACGTGTGTGTGTGTGTGTGTGTGTGTGATGTTAGGCTGGCTGTGTGTGTAACGACTCAGTCATCAGGAATCACACTCTGCTGGGACGACCGACGGAGGGAGCGCTCATCGCCCTCGCCATGAAGGTAAAAACACGCAGACCACTGAGCTCAGTTTAAGTTCTTCATTTGTCATTATGCACATTAACTGACGGTGAAGCAGTCGTTGTTCTCAGGCTCCTCCAACAATGCTCATCCATCTAAAACATGACATATTGCAAGAGTTAAAATATAGGAATATATATATATATATAAAATATAATACTGAGGTTGAGCTAAGACCCAGTCTTACCCTAATATTTAAATTAATTTTATTAAGTCCTGAAGAATCAGCCTCGTTCACTCTGGACTAAAGTTATTTCACAGGTTTAGATGCAAAACAAACTGATGAAGTTTGAGTTCAAGGAAAGAAAACAAAGTCAAATCCGAAAAAAGAAACATGCTTATTAATTTCTGAAAGCAAAGTTTGGACCTACTGAGCTCCCATCCATGGTTACACACGTGTTAACGCAGCCGCATGTAGAGTTTACAGTAAGATCGAGTGAAGCTGGCGACCCTCAGTGTGTCTGAGCGAAATGTAATCATCACAATAATTAGATTCTGTCAGGAAGTCGCTCTAACATGACTCGGCGTTTCCTGCCGCAGCTTTTTGATGCCTCCAGTCACATTCAACTCATGCGTGGAAACATAAAAAAATATTTTTCTTTACCTGTATATTCATGCACAAGTAAAGAAAAACCCTAATCAGAAAATATTCCATCATCATGACGAACGACAGCTGAAAATAAAAATCTCGGTTTGGTCCTTCAGCATGTTTTGTTTTAGTTTGACAAGATTCAGAAGTATTTGAGTATTGCAGCAGACAAGAACGAGACAGGAACTGTGGGGAGAAAAGGATTCGGATTCGAACCGGCAACGTTGCAGTTACATGGGGCACGAACTACCAGGACACATCTTCATCCTTACAGACACCAAGTCTGGAGGGAAGATGGAACACAGTTAGTTTTGGAAAGTAGAGTTTTGAGAAGGTGATTGTAGTTGCACAGCTCTGTATACACACACACACACACACACACACACACACACACACACACACACACACACACACACACACACACACACTCCAGCCTCCTTCCTTGTGAAACAGTCTTGTTAGCAGCAGCAGAGAGCTTCCTCTCTCTGTTACTGTCCACCATGTTGCATCATCTCAGTGATGAAAAGAAGAATCTGAGCCTGAAGGATGAAGAAGGATCCACAAACAAACGTCTTCTTCTTTTCATTTCTTGCAGCCCGAGGCACAACGCCGTCCTCCGCCTCCCCTTTACTGGTGTAACCGTGGAGATGACTCATGCAGCTCATGCATGACTGTGAATGATTTTTAATTTTACACTTTGATTGTTGTGGATGGATCAGCGTGCTCAGGGGATGAGCGGTCTCTCCTGTGCGTCACACGTTTTCATATTTAAATGTGTCAAACTGTCTGATATCATCATATATCATTTTCATTGTGAGCATGTTAGCATGCTGATGTTAGCATTTAGCTCAAAGAGTTTCTTTAATGTCTTGTTTTAAAGCCTTTTTGTCTCATCTTGAAGCATTTTTAACGGCCTTGTTGTTGAAAGGTGCCGTACAAATAAACAAACGGTCGATCCTGGTTTCTGTGAAGTGAACGTGAGGTGTCTGTCTGAGCAGCAGCTCCTCCACTGTTCTGGTCCAGCTGTGGTTCTGGTCCAGCTGTGGTTCTGGTCCAGCTGTGGTTCTGATCCAGCTGTGGTTCTGATCCAGCTGTGCTTGTGTCTTCCAGATGGGGCTGGAGAGCCTCCAGCAGGAGTACGTCCGTCTGGAGGAGCATCCCTTCAGCTCCGAGCAGAAGTGGATGGCGGTCCGCTGTGTTCACCGCACCCTGCAGGTCAGCATGTTCTCCACCTGTAATCAGTAATCAGGAGACACTTCCTGTCTCCACATGATGAGCAGGGCTGGGCTGAGTGAGTTAACTAACCTGGTCCAAAATGTAGTGGAGTAGAAGTATAAAGTAGCATAAAATAGTAATGCTCAAGTACTCAGTACTTGAGTAAATTTACTAGTGGTGATCTGTATAAAAGCAATCTTAAGTTGTTTTTGCTGAGTATTTTATTTAGTTTTTTTCAAATAATAAACCACGAAGAAACACACTGACTATACAAAAACACTCACTGTATCTATGACAGATGTCTCAAAATAAATCAACACACAATAAAATAAATTAAGACGTAACAATTAAAGTAAAGATTTTACTACAAAGAGTAAGTAAGAGAATAAAGAGAGACACTTTAGGTAGATAAGTTGGCGTTAAACATAAATCAAATTAAAAGTTTTTTTTAAGCCATAAAAGTAAAAACAGTCTTTAAAAAGTCCCCTCGTTATGTTCCTCTGCTGTCTGTGTTGATGTGAGCCTTGTTATGCATGTCTGTCTGTGCCCCCCCTCCAGGATAAGCCTGGAGTCTACTTCATGAAGGGGGCTTATGAGCAGGTGATTCGCCTCTGCAGCTCCTACAACAGCAGAGGAAGCGCACTTTCACTGAACCACCAGCAGAGGGAGCTCTACCAGCAGCAGATCAGCTACATGGGCAGTGGTGGTCTGAGAGGTAAAACACACACAACATGGAGATATTGTGAGCTCATTGCTTGTGTCAGCACACGAACACACTGAAGACACGTCTGTCTGTCCGTCTGTCTCTTCCTGTAGTCCTGGCGTTTGCGTCGGGGTCTGAGATGGGGAGCCTGACCTTCCTGGGTCTGGTGGGCATCATCGACCCGCCCAGGGCAGGGGTCAAAGAAGCCGTGGGCACGCTGATCAACTCCGGAGTCGCCATCAAGATGATCACCGGAGACTCACAGGAGACCGCAGTGTCCATAGGTCAGAGGCCGGAACAGGCTGCATGATGGGTCATTTATTAATAATATCTTATTATAGATTTCATCAACAGGCTGAGGGGAAATATAAAATACAAAAATCACTAAAAATGTTGTCTCTATTTAAACTTGCCTCAACGAAAGAAAACTCATTCTGCTAATAATTACAGCTGGAAGTTTCCACTGCTGTTTTATTTGATTCAGAAAGTCACAATTCTTTTTCTTTCAATTTTATTCATTTTGTTTTTCTCTTTACTTAAATGAAAAACATAATGCAACACGAGACAAACTCCTTCAGTAAATCACTGAAGAACAGGAAACAGAACAAATAAAAATAGCTCAGAAATACAACAGATGCACTAATGAACTGATATTTACTTCATATTCTTTTTCTTTCTTTATGTAAATAAAAAAAATGACACCACACTTCACAGAATGTCACCTGATGATGATTATTAGTGTTTATAATTAGAGATTGAAAAGAGACATTAAGTCATTAATTAAAGTAAAACCTGCAGGTCCAAATTCTTGTTTGCATAAACTCCTAATAACAGTAATTAACACTCTTGAAATCTTTTGATGACGTGTTTCCAGGAGGAGACACAAAGGAACACAAACACATGTGATTTACTTAAATACCAATATTTCGTAAAAATGAAGATAAAACTGTCCTTTGTGTAACAAACACATATTCGCTGAGACCGGGCACAGATAGAAAGATTGATCCTGGGATTTTAAGAATCAGAATTACTGAACAATATTACCGACTAACCATTGGTCTCTCTTTCTCCGTCTGCCTGTCTGTCTGCAGCCAATCGTCTGGGTCTGTACTCTAAAGGCTGTCAGTGTTTGTCTGGAGACGAGGTGGATCACCTCGACCTGCAGCAGCTTTCCCACATCGTCCCCAGAGTGAGACACACACACACACAGATTATGGACAACAGTCCTGGTTGTTCTGAAATAGAAAACGTGCGACACATTTAAATTTAAAGCTAATGAGACTCTGAGAGCCTGATAACAGGAAGTAAATATCACAGAACATGTGTTTTTATTTCTGCTGAGGTTTTGTTTTTGTCTGAATTGAATGCTGCTCGTTGTGAACGCTGCTCGTTGTGAACGCTGCTCGTTGTGAACGCTGCGTCTTGTGTCTCCACAGATAGCCGTGTTTTATCGAGCCAGTCCCAGACACAAGCTGAAGATCGTCAAGGTGAGCAGGACCAACTATGAGAGCTGGTCTGGGGATTTAAACCAGCAAACTGTGGGCCATGATGACTGTTGCTTTGTCCTTTTAAATATAATATCAGGTTATCTTTTATTTTAGATCATCAGAGGCTCTTAGTGCTGCTCTGAAGTCATGTTCAGAGACGATCACGGAGGCGTTCAGGCTACAGTCTCTTTACATTTTCCGTATGGACTCAAGTTGCTCTGTAGAAGAGAGCGTGAACGGCTCATTCTGATTAAGAAGTTTGGTGACGGCACGCAGTGATGGAAGGAGAGTTTGTTAGAACTGAAACGCCCTCAGAGTTTTGCAGCCCATCAGCTTTTCTCCCAGATATGTCCTTTAATATACCAGATACAGATCAGAGAGGAACATCTTCCACATCATTTCATGTCTTACTTTCAAACCAATTCACAGATTCACGCTGACTCAAGCAGACAGTCGCCTAATCTTCCTCTTCCCAAAACATCTCGCAAGCTTTTTTCTAGCAGACGCAGAACTATTATTCTCATTTCCTTTAAATCACATCTTCCTCAGGGCACATTTAATAAACTTAAATCTCTGTTTTATAATTCTGTTCACTTTTTGACATAACATACATGTCTATGTATGTATTTACAGCATTTGTTTGGTTTTAAGCTGTGCAATTAAACAAAACTCGAGCTTAAAACTCAGGTGAAATGGTGCCTTTCAGCTGGATGAGAAACAGTATTGTCCAGGTATTATTGTTGGAAACCTTCCTTCTGATAGTGAAATGGACTAAAAGGATATTTAGAAACACAAAAGAAATGAAAGTATAATCGGTCAGTATATGAGCGTTGAAGTCCCGCCTCTCTTCAGTCCCTCCAGAACATCGGCGCCGTGGTGGCCATGACGGGTGACGGGGTGAACGACGCTGTGGCTCTGAAGGCCGCCGACATCGGCGTGGCGATGGGCCAGACGGGCACCGACGTCTGCAAGGAGGCGGCCGACATGATCCTGGTGGACGACGACTTCCAGACCATCATGTGAGTCCACATCGTGGGCGCTCTTGACCCTGCAGTAGGCGTTTTAAGGCACCATAACGCTGCAGAAACGAAGAGTAAGTAACGTCTGCTCTCTGCTTCCAGGTCGGCCATCGAGGAAGGAAAAGGAATTTACAACAACATTAAAAACTTTGTCCGCTTCCAGCTGAGCACGTGAGTGGAAAGATACTGTCACATTAAAGTTTTATACCAACAGAATTCACATTTTCTTCTGATGTTTTCCTTTTTACTAAATGGTTGGTAACGTGTTTGTGTGTCTACAATCATTTAATAAAGAAGTGTGAGATTAAACATAAAGACTTCTAGTTTGGTGATATAATAGAATAAACCAGCCTGACTCCCCCTCCCCCTGCTGGTCTGCAGGAGTATTGCAGCTCTGACGCTCATCTCATTGGCGACGCTGATGAACTTCCCCAACCCGCTGAACGCCATGCAGATCCTGTGGATCAACATCATCATGGACGGACCCCCTGCTCAGAGGTACAGGGGCATCATGGGAACTGTAGTTACACATGAGGGGGATTCTTTTAGATTCCAGTAGACTAACTATGAATTAATGATTCAGTATTCCTCCACCACATTGTAATTCCTGGCAGTGTAGAGAGGACAACAACATTTAGAGCTTCATGTTGGGGGAAAAAACGGTAACGCTTTATTTTACCGATTTTATGATTTCTTAGGAAGTTTCCTTTTAATGACGTATGTAATGTGTCACTAATTATAGGGCACATAGAGACAGTTTTGAGATAATTAATCAGAGGTGAGTTAGTTGAGTTTATAAGCAGGTGTTAAATATAACTGAACATTTGACACAGTAAATAAAATCAGAAAAACCTTTTTTGTGCATCTTAGAGTTTCATGACCTTTAGTATTTCTGAAATTCAGGCTCCGGTTTATGAACATTTGATATTTTAAACATTTAGTTTTGAAGATTTAATAGAGAAATCGAATAAATTAACACAACACATTACCACTTTTATTTTCTGAAATGCCAAAGATGAAGCTGTCAGGAGTGCCTTTGTTTGTGACGGCAAGCGTTTTGTTGTTAGTTTGGGCGTGGAGCCTGTGGACCAGGACGTGATCAGAAAGCCTCCTCGTAACGTGAGAGACAGCATCATCACTCGCAGTCTGCTCGTCAAAGTCCTGGTGTCGGCTTTCATCATCGTTTGCGGGACACTGTTTGTCTTCTGGAGAGAGGTGACAAACTTTTCCTCCTTTTCTTCCGCCGATGAGGACTCAAACTTAATGAGACGTTTCACAAAAAGTTCTCGTGTTTTTCTCTCTCGTGATGTAAAAGCTGATTTTATCTGGTTGCTTTATTTAGCATCCATGTAAACGGTCACTGAGTATAAACACATCAACTACGTGTGCAGATGCATTAATGTTTGATGTACAAGAAGGAAACGTTCAAACCACATTTTTTATAATCAAAACTTGGCAAACAAGACTAACAAAGCTACAGAATCAGCACCATTCACCAAGTACAAAATAAGATGGCAATAAAATGGAAACATAAGGTTAGATGGATAACAAAGAGTTTTGGTTTTGGTTTTCAGTTGCAGGACAACGTGATCACTCCTCGAGACACCACCATGACCTTCACCTGCTTTGTCTTCTTTGACATGTTCAACGCTCTGAGCTCTCGTTCACAGGTAACACACCTGAGAGGGAGCTTAGTTTAATGAAAAGGCTCCTCTGAGCTGAACTCAGCCTGCTGCTGTGCTGTTTTCACCTTCCTGATTAACAGTTTCCTCCGGAGGAAACTAACTGCACCGGTGTCTTTTGAAGGCTGATATTTTCAGGCTAATAGCATGTTTTGATCCTGATACTCATTATCTTCAGACATACCCATTTTGATGGCCTGTGAGTGTACGATCTGTACCTGTTTGTGGCTCCGCAGACTCGCATGGTCCATGAGATGGGTCTGTGCAGTAACAGGACGTTCTGTTACGCCGTCCTGGCCTCCATCATGGGTCAGCTGCTCGTCATCTACTTCCCTCCTCTGCAGAGCGTCTTCCAGACAGAGAGCCTCAGCATCTTCGGTAAGTGCAAATTTCACCACAGATTTAGCTTTTGAGTATCAAACGCACTCCACGTATAGGTTTGAAAATCTATGTCTGTGAGGGACCGAGCTGGCAGGCGATTTGGATTTTCAAAAGGTCGCTTTTATTCACCAAAACAATTTACAAAATATGCAACAAAAGTCCTGGGACATGTATGATGGCTGATCAGACCATTTCAGAAACTCTTCAAACTGAACTGCAACTATAAAATCTAAATCTAAAGACGGCTGCTGTGTCTCGAGCGCCTCTGTTCCTACCTGTGCACAGCCGGTTCTCACTAAGCACATACTTTTACTACGTTACTGCACAGCCTCAGTCTGCCTCAGTATTATATCTCAGATTATATTTTAGAACAACAATGGAGACGTTTTGGCTTCTCTTTTGGGGAGCTGTCATGTCGTCCATCTTTAAATGCCGTCTATGGCACTAACGATATAAAGTGTTGGTTCTGATCGTCCTCCAGACCTGCTGTTCCTGGTGACCCTCACCTCCTCGGTGTGCGTGGTGTCTGAGGTCATCAAGATGGTGGAGAGGTGGAGGGGAGCGGAGAGGAGCCCACCCGCCGACTGCTTCCACGAGGTATGACACCCCCCACCCTCCCCCCGTGCTGTCCAGGCCGAAGGACTCTGAGGTTTGGAGGAAGAAGAGGAGGATGAGTGTTTGGATCTCACAGCCGATGGCACTGACTAATTAAGACTGTAAGGACTTTTCCTGTGAGCTCCTCAGGAGGGAGGAGAAACTCTGGTCTGGGACTGGAGGAAGCTCCCGGCCTCGGGGAGAGGGGGCGGAGGGAGGCGGACTGGTTAGCGGACTGGACTTTGATTTAACTGGGAAGACGAGGTGGCTGCTGGGAGACCTGACCCTCCGCTCTGTGTTTGGTGCAGTAGAGGGCTTTAATAGCGATCCACAGCAGCTGTTTAACTCGTGCCCCTCCGTGCTCGGCCTCGTCGTAGATTCCTGACCGCAGCTTTGGGGGAAACCGACCACGCCTTCCTGCCGTGAACCGGCTCCAGTTTGCTCCTCGTTATTTAGGATGTAATCCTCTGAAGAGTCAAGGCTAGAGTTCTTTTTGTAATCTGTCACTTAGGTGTTGACCACTATTCAGCTTGCTTTTCATGGTTGAATGCGGTAACTTCAAACACGCAGGGCGAGTTGTTTTGATTCCTCTGTGGATGGGTTCACAGTATGTGGTGGAGGTGTAACGGTACAAAAGCAGGGAAAACAAAATGTTTGATTTCTTTCAATTTATTTACGCCTAACAGCGTTTCTGATTTCTGCTGTAAAAATGAATGCACTGAAACATTTACGTATAGTCAATTATTTAAAGAAAACTATGTCGGTGTTGCTGAACTGTGTGCAGATAAAGGAACGTTACGGTGCACTTTAGAGCATTTAGAGCATATAAAGCTTTATCTATGGAAGTCTGTGGATGCCAATATTAAAATGTAATTTTCCATTTGTGTGGACAGATTTTAAAATTAAATGGAAGTCGCCTTTTTCATGGTAATTTTCATAATAATGGACAGATTTCACAAAAGAGACCTGTCCTGTTACTATACACACACACACACACACACACACACACACACACACACACACACACACACACACCAGAAAGTCTTACTGACAGATGTACATAATCAAAAAGTCTAGACTGTTAAAATGTTCAAATTATACATTTTATTATTTGTATTTTATTATTTATTATAAATAAAGGGCGTATTAGAAACAAGCTGATATCAGGGCGTAATTTTATATTCATGTTTAAATTCAAAAGTTCAGTTTGCAATTTAATATTATTGAGTCCAATTTTAAAATGAAAAGTCTATTTTGCATTAAATGTCATTATTATTATTCTTATTAAGACAGTATTTTGTTTAGTAGGAGTAGATTTAAAAATTTAATAGAATTTACTTTAGTTTTCATTTTGCCAGAAAATTATGCTCAAACATAAAAATGAAAATTAGATATTATGTTCTATTTTTTTTTAAGTGGAAAATTTCATTTGTTGTCAAACTTATTGCATCTTGATTGATTCAATGATTTGATTTTAGTATTGACCACCATAGACTTCCATACTCTGTTTGCTCACATGTCTGCAGCTATGAAACGCTCCTGTGGTTGTTGTTGGACAGGATATTATATATATTATATATTACATACTAGTGTCGACACCAAAACAGGTGTTTTTTTTCTTTACTCTTGAGACTTTTACTGACTTACTTTGAGAATTATGAACATTTCTTTCTACAAACCCTTTTTTTCACTGAACAAAGGAAGCCAAAGTTCTCAAATTGTAAATGTTTAAACACAAGCAGCCAAGCCAGTACAAGAACTTTGTCGAAATAAAATACAATCTAAGATGGTGTCACTTTGAATTAAATCATGAAATAAATGATTAGACAATAAGTAAAAAGAACACATTTGACGGCAACTTTCAGTCGGACATAATGTTATCAGAGTCGAGTTAAACGACGTTGACACATGAAACCTTAAAGCTCTCCAACACTAAATGTAAATGATTGTGGAGCCTCTTCCCGCTCCGGCTTTTCATTAAAGTTTACTGAACCGATGCTGCTAAAGTTAGCTTAGGTGCGCTGGGCTAACCTGACTAGCATGATTTAGCTAACTCGCACTCTGACCAAACTTCCTGAGTGAAACTTGCAGTTTTTGTTTGGTGGGTTGTGACTGTAATTAGACTCATAAGTCTCAGGTTGCTTTCACACTTAACCTGTGTTGGTTCATTTGTAGTATTATTATTAATCTCCAGAGGGGAAACTAGTGTGCTAAGAACACAAAACAGAGCAGGACTAAAGGAGATAATAGTTCCTTTTACTTTCTTTGGTCCAGACCAACTGAACCGAACTACAGGTGTGAAAGTTACCCGAAATATTGGGTCCAAAGCGAAACACAAGTCGCGTTTTAAACCGTTTTAAACGTCTTGTTCTTACAGTTTAGGAGGAATTAATGTACCATTACACCTCCACTATACGGGCTTGTCTCTGTGATCCACGTATTCTGTTTCAGGCTTCTTTCTGCGCAGACTGGTTCATTGAATTAAAAGGAACTCTGGTTTCAGTTGTACAGCCGGTGACAAACGCTTTTCTGTCATATTTAAGCTCCTTCACACTCACCACCTTGTACATATGAACATGTCTGCGGTGGTCACTCTGCAGGTCATGCGGGAAACTTATTTGTCTCCAGCCACTTTCACAGAGTCCAACATCCTGATGCTAAATGTGGAATTAGGCCTCAAAAACCACCAACGCTAACACAACAGTGCCGACACGGTCGCTTCAGGGTACAGATACTTTAGGATCGATGCTTTCTCATCCTGTGCCTTAGAGATGCCATTTTAATTATCTCCACTTCAGTGGAAAGAAGAAGCCCTTTACTGAAGAATGGCTCTCCTGTTACATCAGTTTCAGCACTTAAATCATTTTAAGAAGAATCAAATATTAACTTTTCCGTTTATAGTTCTTGTTGATTTACTTCCACTCCTCCACCTTCAATCAATACAGAGAAGCTGTGGTGCTTCCTGGGAAATGTAGTCGACTTGGCTTTCAGGAGTTTTGACATCTTCACAGGAAAGAAAATACCGTCACTCTGCTGCTGTTTCCTAAATTATATTTCCTGTAGTTCACCTGGCCGATGATGTTTACAGCACCAGAGTTCAGGTATTCTTTTCCCTTTTTTCCCACGTTTTGATTCGTAACACGCAGCCTTCAAAGCTTTAACAGTGAAACATGCTGAGATTTTATTTCTGAATGAGCAAAAGACAAAAAAACTAAACTAAAAAAAAGATATTAAAGGAAATGTTCAGTTTTTACAACCTGAGTCTTCTTGTTGTAGCTTTTCCATCAGTCCTGTCGATTCTGAAACATTTCTGCTCTGAGATCCGGAGATCTGTGACGTCTCTACAAGAGGACTTTACAGACCCGCATCAGCAACAGGTCCCAACTCAGCAAAGTCCTGACAAGAAGATGTAGAGAGAAGTATTCAATATGCACTATTGAATAAGATTAGATCAATTAAATGAGTCCAAGAAAGCAACACGAGCAGTCAGACAGGTTTGAAACAAACCCAAGTTAAAACAGCGCAGGCGGCTGATTGGTGTGGCTTCAGGCTTCAGGTGAGACGTGAAATATGATCCAGGACGTCACAGATCAATGAGTTTAAGATTCATCAGACAGATGTGTGTTTGTCTGGCTGCTCCTGTTTCTGCTCCACTGGACTCGTTTCTCGTTATTTGGCCACAGATTTTAGCTCAAAACTCAGGTTGTACAAAACGCAGCAGACAGAGTCGATGTTTCCATTAAGGATCACATGGCGTCCATCTTGTCCAGCGTCCTCTCTCTCTCTCTCTGTCTCTCTCTGTCTCTCTCTCTCTCTGTCTCTCTCTGTCTCTCTCTGTCTCTCTCTCTCTCTCTCTCTGTCTCTCTGTCTCCCTCTCTCTGTCTCTCTCTGTCTCCCTCTCTCTGTCTCTCTCTGTCTCTCTCTGTCTCTCTCTCTCTGTCTCTCTGTCTCTCTCTGTCTCTGTCTCTCTCTGTCTCTCTCTCTGTCTCTGTCTCTCTCTGTCTCTCTCTC